>DWFT01000057.1:0-16212 GCA_018246795.1 Microceris patrobas patrobas
ATCACCTATGTTACATCTAAGGATGTAAACGTAACTGGTGAAATGTGGGAGTGTACTACACTCCACTGCCTACGCCTTCGAGGATTACAAGGGAGATGTTACGTTTTTACAAAACATATTCATATATCAAAACCACTATTTTTTTAGGAATGCTAAACGTTATACACAGCCATTTTATAACCTTCAGTACAATTTTTGAATCCAGTTCCATTACGACTATTAAAAGATAAAGCTATATGAATTATTCAAATACAGCAAGAAAAGGCCAACATATTTAAATATCTATTTTTATAATTCACCTCGAAGAAATATACGTAAGACAGCGTTCAGATATAAAATTATAGAACAAACAAGGAAGTGCAACTTCCTGTCCACGTAAGCGGCTACGTGTAAACATGGCACTCATCACATTATCGCTGTCGGCGGCCGCTAAAGGCTTACATTCTTTCAACATTGCCGCCACCAGAACCCAATCTGTTTCTCACGGGGCTCACCCGCTTATAGCGCATATGACGCTTGGTAACTGACATTTGCAATTAAAAAATTAAAACAGAATTCTATATTGCCAGTTCGAATATGGGTCTCCTCTTATATTGAGGGGGTGAAGGCCATTGTCTGCCACGCTGGCCAAATGCAGGTTGGCAGGCTTCACACAACTTAGATTTTTTTTTATAAATTCTAAGGTGTGCCGGTTTCTTCACGATGTTTTCATTCAACGTTAGCAAGTGTTATTCAAATTTAAAACGCACTGTTGTAAAGAGGTGTACGCCATGGTTTTGAACCCAGCACCCCCGGACTGAGAGGCTGGATTCTTAACCACTAGGCTATTACTGCTTGTACTATGTATAAAAATAACACATAACTTGTTATTTGCACTTGAAATTGAATGATTCATGATACCGTTGTGCATGGATCGTGTGCCGTACAATAAATATTATTCTCAACAATAATAACATCAAAAAGTAACGTCAAGGTTTTATTTAATTACCGAAGATGTGGACAGTGAAATGTAGTACACTCCCACGGTCACCTATATCGTTATACGCTCCACCATGGAATAGGGGGTGAATGTATTGCCATGCACCTGGTACAAGTACAGTCTCCGGCCCTACCAGAAATTTTAAGTTTCAAAACCAACCCTACCCGGGTGTGAAACCCAGGACCTCTCGATCAGCAGTCGCGCTCGCAACCACTAGACCAATAAGACAATCGTTGCATAATATTACTTCTGACATTATTGTCAATAATATTAGGAGTCATATTTAAACAACTCCTACGTTCAATTTTCAGCAGGTGTTTAAATGTCAATAGTTAGCCGTCCCGTTTTGGAAAATAAAGCAAATGTCAAAAGATTACAAAATACATTCATTTCAATATTTAACGTTTCAAATATGTATAACATTAGTGCCCAACAATAAGTACCCAAAATTGACTGGACTAATACACCTCTTGTTGTGTTTAATAATATCCGAATTTGCTATAGTGAGCAAGGTAAAAATCTGGGAATTCTTTTGGATCGCACTCTTTCCTAGCACCCTCAAGTTAATAATACTGGCAAAAAGCTGTTTGTGACATTCGGACAGCTCCGCAGACCGAAAACTTTCTTCCCCTTGCACTAGTTCAATCTTTGCTGGCTATGTCGATATTTGCTATCTTGATCTAACAGAGGAGCAATTAAAAAACTTGAGAGCCTCCAAAATCAATGTATTAGATTCATATTTCGTTTGCGTAAATATGATCATATATCCCACTTTCGCAACAAACTCAAGTGGCTCCCAATTCGCCTTCGTCGGAATACACATATATTGTCGGCATTATACTGTGTGCTATTTGGTGTGGTCCAACTGCACCTTCCTATTTAAAAGATCGTTTTAACTTCATTTTCCAATCCCACAATCTGTGCCTCAGATACTCTGGTAATCTTTCCCTTCTTACTCCTGCTCATTCCACTTCCGTTAGTGAGCAATCCTTTTCCATCGTCGCAATTCGTCTTTGAAAATCTCTTGGTCTTAGTATTAGTCAGGCACAGTCTTTAAATGCCTTTGAAACTGCGGTTAAAAATCATTATTTGGATAGCTGCAACAGTTAATTTATCCATTCCATATAGTTCCAATACGTATTTGCTATCATAATAAGAACATCGATTAGTTGTCATTTTAATTGTAGTACATCCCTACCCCTACTATTACTACAAATTTACATCTCTTCTACCTGAAGGTCGCCTGGAAGTGATCGCTCTGATAACGATAAAGCCGCTTTCTGTAAA
The DNA here is from genome assembly GCA_018246795.1 of Microceris patrobas patrobas. NCBI lineage: Eukaryota > Metazoa > Arthropoda > Insecta > Lepidoptera > Hesperiidae > Microceris > Microceris patrobas. Next base: position 2,267 of record DWFT01000057.1, read on the forward strand.
CCTAGCATTAAGAAATTTTTATGTTTACACATGTTATTTTATATTGATGTACAAATAAATAAATAATAACATGTAGAATTACGAGTAAAAAAATTCCTCGAAAACTAACATACAACCGTTCAGGACACCCCAGGTTGTTCGTAAACTGAGTCAACATTGTAAAATACAATTTCAGGTTTTCAAAGTTTCTTTGTTACATGAAATCGCCTAAAACTTTCACGTCCATCACTTTACTACAACAATGAGGTTCCAATGTTCAGTTTAGGATTCTATTTAAGCAAAATTTTTGTGAGCAAATATTTTACTTCATCTATACTTATAATAAATCTGTGGAGAGGTCAATTCTGTCTGTCTTTATAATTGTTATAGAAACGAAAACTACTCGACGGATTTTAACGAAACTTAGTACAATTATTTTTCATACTCCTGAGCTGGTTATAGTATACTTTTCATCACGGTACAATCAATAGGAGCAGAGCAGTGAAGGGAAATGTTGGGAAAACGGGAGAAGTTACTCCATTTTTTAAGCTTCGGTCGCGTGTGCAACCTTAATGGTTAAAGCTACACAGAAATCATCATCATTTTAAAATAAAATATTGAATGTAACACTGCTTATCCGGGCAGGACGACGTCTGCCGGGTCCGCCGGTTTATAATAATAGTAGGCATTATATAAAAATAATGACTTTCTCTGGCGCTTCTTCATATAAACTTTACCTGTTCCAAATTTCATACATATCCGGCCACGCTATTTTCGTAAATAAGGATACAAAGTTTTTGAATGACGTATTAATATATAGTTAATACACATTAGAAAAAAACAATGACTTGAGTAATATTGTTCATTTATTTACACGTAATTGTTCAACATTAAAATACAGTATTCACAGGATTTAATGTTACCAAAAAATAATACGATTTCTACTAGCAATTGAGGTACTTCATCAATAGAGATAATAACTAGTACCGAGAATATACGTTAATCAAAATATCTATGTACCAATATATATTTTAAGTTTATTAATAGTAAATATATTACATAGTTTGTTCCATCTTAGAAGGGACCTACCACTTTCAATACAAAAGCAGCTCCAGTAAATTTTTAAAATGGTAATTATAATGATGATATTTTTAACAAATGGAACAATTAATATTAAAATGTGTCAGGAACGTTATGTGAAAGACAACAGTGCTGCCATCTAGGCATCTAGGCATCTAGTGTTGCCTACTAGGCGACCGAGCTGTCATTCCTTGAGCAAGAATATTTTGCAACTGGGTAATGGAGAATCATTTAATGTGCCTACAGGGGTATGCTACAAATGGGTGGGAAGCTCTTTCAACATAAACAGAGCATCACTCGATTCTGGGGTTAATTCATCTCCATATTATTGTAAATTTATCAAATTAAATGATAAAACTGAAAGCATTTGACAGTATTTACATAATACCCACAAATTCAGCAACCCAGCCTGGGCCCCCGTTATTCATGGTAGTAACAAATAAAATTCTAACGAAGTTGTCAGAGGCCACGTAGTCAGCAGGCGGCTCTTGGCAATACGTGGATATTGAATTTCCACTCTTATCTTGCAGCTCAACGTAATTCTGATCACAAATTTTTCCTAAGCTGAACGTGCTGAATCTTAACATCAGACGTGTGCCAGTCGGCGTCTCAAGGTCCCATTGACAAGTACTCTTTCTGCGATACACTTCAGGGTACAGAGGACTAGTGACTCTGCCTACTATATTTTGTATGGTGCCCCCGCAGCCTCGACCGCGATCGGTAGAGATGTAATTCAAGTCATAGGTAATCATGTTATAAGAGTAAGCATGGTTGTGAAACAGTAGATACCGATCGGTTGAAAATATAGGTACATCGGTGTAATCGTTTAATATGCTTAAAATTGGCTTAGACTTAGTATCGTTGCCATCATATATTTTTAAGAAAACTCTTTCATCATAGTATTCCGGCACAAGACTTATAAAGTAAGCCGATATTGTATGGTTCTCGGGAGCCGTAATTAATGTATAGCAGTCCCGTTCCTGTACGTCTTCCGAAAGGGTCTGGTAACTAAATTGTATTCTACCCTGAGTCCCTGTGTAATTTCTTCCACAAAACCCTAAAAATACTACTTCGATTTCGACGCCTCTGTGATTCTGTACGTCACTGACTGGTGAAGTAACTAAACCGATGGTTGTCTTCCCTTGAACATAATAATCTACGGATCGCAAGGAGCCACACAGCTCGATATGAAGAGGATAGCTGAGTGTACTGTCAAATAAGTAAGCATGCGAGAAAAAGTTATCTCTATGTCCAGACATTACAACATCTTGCCCTGCAGATATGTTATTATAAGCTTCAGAATATCCAATAATTGTGAGTCTATCCTGTTCGCATCTGTCTCTTGTTTGACTCTCAATATCTAAACTGTGAATTGTCACTTGCACTGTATTATATGGCTCCAGACTGGTGTCCAAATCATAAGTACAGTGCAATCCACGCGGGATTGATCCTGATTCATATCCAGGCGAAGTCCATCTCTGTGCATCGTGACTAACTAAGATTGAGGCATGTCCGCATATCGACCTTTGAACTTCCAGTATTGCCTTAAAACCTGCACTGTTTATTTCGCCATCAGTTGAAAGTCTCATGCTCATAAGGTTTCGAGATGAAATTAAATGAGGTGGTGCAGTGTGCCCACAATATCTTCCAATAATTAAACTGTTCGGGTTGAGTCCATCTCTTATTTCAACTACGTCACAGTCACATTTACTGAACCCTAACGCAGTTTGATTCACATCTTCACACGGAGCTATGTGAAAAGACTCAAAATGAACTTTAATTACATGATCCACTGGCGCTTTAAGTTCCCAATTGCAATCTAAGAAATTTTCATACAGGACATTTGCACCTATTAAAGGCGATACTATAGTCTTTCTCGATCCTGAAGTTAAATTAACTCGACCCCCACAACCGACCGATTCTGAGTAACTGAAAAATACGTCAACCTTGAAACCTTTATAGTTTACATTGGAGTCAGTGATGAACTGCAAAAGTGCTCTATTGCCATTACTTCTGATGGTTTTCGTTGAATTAAAGTAACCGCATAATAACGCTATGCGTTTACTTAAGTCAATATTATGACCATCGAATATGCCAACATAATCATTATAACAATCATTATAACTTTCCAAGTCTATGTATAAGAATTTAAATACAACTATTTTATTTGTTGGACCCTCAACAAACCATGTACAGTTCATATTATTATCATAAGACTCGTCAGGCCCCGATGTTATCAAGGTTGCATTTCTGATGACTGAACCACAGGAAGACATGGAGTAAGATAATTTAAAACCTTTTCTCTGAGTGTTAGAATCCGTTTTTAAAAAGATTTGTGCGTTATTAATATTAAACATTCGTTTTGGCATTTCTATGCCACAATATGTTTCATAAAAGTAGATTTCCGATCCTGAAGCAATAATAGTAACATTGTCGTAGCGACAATCAGGAAAAGTGTCTTCTAATTCAAAGACTTCAAATCTTAAAACAAAAGATCGTTCTGAACTAGTTATTTCATAAACGCAATTTAGAGATGGAGGATACCCGTGCGGATAACCAGGACTATAAATAAATTGTTCTTCTTCGGTAGCTAAGAACTCGCCTCCACATACAGGATTCCATCGAGCTTTAAAACCATCCAAGGAAGTAGTACCGTCCGTGCGTAATGTTACTTTCATCTTGTTAGCCGTGGAGTTAAACACATCTGGTATGCGACGCCCGCATACTCTAGCTATTTCACTGTAATCTTCTTTTCTTGTCCAATCGTAAATAATAACGACGTCCTTAGTGCAATTTGAGGTTGCTTCTATAGCAAATCTATCCACAAATTGTAAAGATACTCTGTTACCTAAGTCCGCATGAATTTCCCACGTACATTCTACATTGTTAGGATAACCGTTGGGGAAATTAGGTGTCATGAAGACTACATCGTTTTTCGTAACTAAGCCGCCACACTGGTCACTGATAGTCCTAGCTGAAACATTTATTTTTCTCTCCTTTTGAGCTCCTGAATGATACTCAATGTATGTGTACATGAAAGATGTACTCAATGGACTCGTGGGCATTTTATCTCTGCAGTAACCTGCAATGGGAGCTGTTCCTTCTAATAAGCCCTGGGATATTTGTATGTATTCATCGGCGCAGTCTAAACGGAAAGAACCGTCTAATTTAACCTCTAATCTAATGCCAGCCGGTATTACAAGTATCCAGGCACAATCCAAAGAATCCGTGTGATTGACTGGAAGATTGAAGACGTTAATTATCTGTTGGCCTACGTATACAACGCCTCCACAAGGTTGTCTGGACCAATCCAAATGGAAGTTGAAATTGTTATTCCCATTATCTTTTGCCCGTATCAGTACAGATGCGGACAGTAATCTATAAGAAACGCTAGTATTACTACATATTTTTCTAGAATATTCAATGTCATTCCTTTCACCATTTGCCGTAATAATAACAAAGGAGTCCACAGACCTACATACTGAACTATTGGAAGCTGAAGTGGTTCTGATATTTAAAAGTAAGGAATTGTACTGAACCGAACTGTTATGATTATTAACGTCATCTAAAAAATTTGACTGCCATTGACATGAGTACGCTCTATTGAGAACCGGAGACTCTAGTTGTCCAGTTAAACCGTTCAGTTCACCTCCACATAACGCTTCATCATTTGAACTAAACTTCGCCTTAAAACGATGAAGAATTCCGGGACTTTTGATCCTGAAGTAAACAGCCATTTCATTTCCGGTAGACTCAATATGTTGTGAGCGAGATATGTCCTCACCCGATATACGTTTTATAAGGGTCTGAAAATTTAGATCGTTATAGAAGGTCAGTTCTTGATTGAAATCGGAATCGATGAGTTCTAAGCGCACTCTACGTGTCTTAACCGGTGCTATAATTTTCCATTGACAATATCCTAATGTAGTTTTGCGAGGATACCCTGGGGTTGTTAAGAAACCTTCAGATGTCGTGACTTCTCCCCCGCAAGATTGTCTAGAAGAATTAAATGCCAAGCGAAATCCTCTAGATTCGGTTATGTAAATTGGAACAGGTTTTCCTAAATGTAATTCAATTATAACTTCGTTAGTTAAAGTTTCAATGGGATTGTTAATATCGTTAATTTCATCCGTGTTACATGCACTCTTTAAAACATTCAATGTTTTATATTCAGGCATGGGTTCCACGATGACAACCTTCGTAGCACACGTCGCTTGAGGATCAGGTAGATCGAAATCTTTAAAATACAAGCTAATAAAATGCCGTGGAACAGTTATAATATGCCACTTACAAATAGTTCCATAACGCAAATGAATGCGAGGGTATTCGGGAGTTGTAATTTCACCGGATCTGGCGACGATTGTACCACCACACATGTCAATTGATATATTTGCCTTAAAGCCATCTCTTGGTTCAGCCAATTGTGTGACATACTTTATGTACATGAGATTATTGTTCGTTTTAATGGTCCCGGGTGGGTTGCCGCAATAACGGCCTAACAAAGGTGAATATTCCAAGGACCCGTCTCTGATTTCAACGTATTCTTGAGAACAAGAAACATCTTTTTGTAAATCAAATCGATCAACGAAATCAATTCTTAAAATTTCTCCTGGTGGACCGGTAAACACCCAGACACACTCGGTGTATGGAGGAGCTGGACCTGATGGATAATTAGGAGACGATATAATCTCCCACTTGGCAATGGAGTCTAAAATGGACGTAGCACCGCACTCGATATTGTTTTCTTCGTAATGCAATGCAAAGGTTTGAAATGTTCTTATATGAAAATGTGAACCGACATAAGTAATATATGCAACATTACTAGAAGTTATTACATCGTCCCTATTCTCATGGGCATATCCACAATATTTGCCTAGTAACGGTGCTTCAACAGTATCACCATTACGCAACGCAACATATGTATCACAATCATTTTGACTATTGGTTATATTAAAAGTGACAAATTTTAACATAACGTTTCTCCCAGGTCTCACCTTTACTGTCCAATCGCATCTTATGACACGATCTAAGCTGTTTGTAAAGTTTAACCATGATAATTTCACTAATCCTGATGGTCCTGTTATAATTCCTCCGCACATAGATTTTACTTCCGCTTGGAAGCCTCTGCGACTTATTGCCGAATCCGTTTTAAAGATAACTTTTAAATACGTTGACACATCTGAGTAGTTCTGAGTGTTTTCCAATAAACAAATGTGCTCCTTCAGCGGTGACCATAGAAGTAGATCATTTGACGAATAAATAGATATGTAATCTGCATAACAACTTCGAGATTCTTCAAGTATAATCTCTACAAACTTCAATCTTAAATGTTGACCCGGTGACGATTGAAAAACCCATTCACAGTTTAGCTCATCTCCGTAATCCTTGGGATAATTAGGTGAGTTAAAAGATACCAAGCCACCTGGAACTATTAGTTCCGTTGTGTTTGAACCGCAGTTAACTTTATCTTGAGATTCTATTATTTCAATATCTTCAGTAGATTGAGCCCACCGCAGATGAAATGAGGAGCCCGTATTTAAGTGGTTTAAAACCAGTGTTACATAAGCGACGGACGAAGTCGTTTTTAGATTTTTCATGTCCATTGAGTTTATAAATATTCCACAAAATTTTTCGAGGACTGGTGCATCAGCGTCGTATCCATCATATACAGCCAAGTAATTAGAGCAGACGTCATCATGTTGATATATTTCTAAATGATCTACACTTATACTTATCGTACCAGATCCACTTGTTATTATACGCCAAGTATACATTCCAGAATTTTCGTATGGATGGGGGTACAAAGGAGATGCTATTTCCCCACGTTCTAAGCCAATTATATCGTTACCGTGAAGGAAACCGTAATGTATAACAAAACCTCGTCCGGCGTTTCTATCGTTGCTATGGAATTTAATGTATAGTTTTGTTGCTGCGGTTGTATTTGTTGGAAGCTCATTGCCGCAATACACACCTACAAGTGGACCTACCCCATTTTGTTCTCGAATCTCTAAATAGTCTTCATTGCATCCTTCGGAATATTCCAAATCGAAATTTTCGAATGTCATGTATACTCGATTCCCAGGTGAAGTGCTTAATGTCCATTCGCAATTTGTATTAGGTGGATACGAAAGAGGATAGTTAGGAGAAGCAAGATTGCCCTCCTCTGAACTCAGCTGCCCTCCGCAGGCGTTTTCGAGTGACGAATAGTGTGCAGAAAAATAACCATCAATCTTATCTGTATAGGTCCCGAATTGAACAGTAATAGCGCTGCCGCGACTTATTAACATGGGAGGAATTATTCGACCACAATACTCTCCGATCAAAGGAGCACTGTCATCAACACCGTCCAGCACTTTAAGGTATGATTGACAGCGCATGGTACTTGTAGTATTTTGCGGTATCGACATATGTGTTATCGTTAATTTTATTTTTTGATCCAGCTCCGGCGCTGTTATGGTCCATGTGCAATTCCTGGTCAAATGGTTAATAAACCTTTCACTTCTTATTACACCGTCCTGGTTAGCTTCTATAATGGAGCCACAAGACATAGTAAACTTTATTTTAAAACCTTTAGCTGCGCCATGACTATCGGTGATGAATTGTAGAGCAAGCACATTACTTCTGGTAACAATTTGACTTATGTTTGTATCAGGACAAATTCGATACGTGTAATTAGATGCAATGATTTTGCCACCATCGTAAATGTATATCCTATCTCCACAATCTTCATAATTAGGTAGATCGTATAAATCTAAATCCACAATATTTAACTCAATTCGATGGTTTACGGGCACCATGATAAGCCAAATGCAGTCCAATTGGTTATCATAGTTTTTGGGATAATTCTTTGAATAAATTAATCCCGATTGAGACTTGATCGTGCCACCGCATTCGGCCTGAGAAGAACGAAAACTTGAAGTGACACGAATATCTGCATGTGATGAGGTCTTAATAAATCTAACAAACATAAGATTTCCTGTTGTTGATACTGCATACGATCCTTTATGGCATATTTTTGTAATAAGTGGCGATGAAACACTTGGGCCGTTGTAAACCTCCAATGAATCTCTAGAGCAGTTTACCGCTTCTGACATAATCAGTCCCGGTATGGTTAAATTTATGCTTGTACCTATCGGAGTTTCAATTATCCAATCACATTCCATTTCACCAGGGAGGACTTCACTTCTTTCCAGATTCAGGGTGCCGAAAGGTTTCTGTATATGTCCACCACAACCATATCTGATCCATTCTAATCTGAAACCCGTTCGTGACAAAATCTCCCCTGTTACAAACCTAATTAGTACGGAGTTACTATTACTGCTTATTTGTGGAGGAAATCGAGAACCACAATATTTGGTTGTAAAATTTTTGTCAGAAGCCTCTTTTATTTCTAAGTAGTCTATTCTACATTCACGATCGGGGGTCCGTTTGATTGGTGAGTTACGAATATAAAAAGGATATCTTATCGAGTCGTACCTATTCCTATAATAACTTGACCTACTCGTAAAAAGACTAGAGGATAAATCGAAGTGTGTAAAAGTTATATTTATTTTACTTCCTTTTGTAACAGTAATATTCCACAGACAATTACAATATGTAGGATATTTGCTTGGATATCCGGGGCTTTCAATTACTCCGTAGGCACCGCTCATGCTGCTATTACAAATTGTCTCATAATTAAGAAGAAAACCTTTTGCCCTTATTAAGAAATCTGAACGAAACTTTATAAAAGCAAAATTAGTCGTTGTCACAATATTCAGCTCTGATGTCATGTAACAAAACCTGCCGAAGCTAACTGAATTAGCGTCTCGTCCGTCAAATATTTCAACAAAGTCATCAGTGCAGTCATGAGTGCGTTCCAGCTCTAGTTCTGAGAAAGAAATGCGAATTCTCGATCCACTGCTGGTTACTATCTTGTAAAAACATTCAGCGTTTTCATAATAGTTTTCCGGATAATTAGGTGACGTAATAATGCCACTGGGACCAGACAATGTTCCACCACAGCCAATCAAAGAGCCATCCCATTCAATTTTAAATCCAGCGCCAGTAAGATAAAAATCGGAATGAAAGTGAAGGTAAACGGAATTGGCCGTAGATATAATGTGCTTTTGCGCGAACGATCCGCAGTATGTTCCGATCAGTGGTGCAGTATTCGAAGGCCCATTTTTGATCTCTAAATAGTCACCAAATTCACATCTATTTCGCAAAGGTCTTTCTAGGTCAAAGTTTGTGATATTAATTAAAATTTGTTGACCTACAGGTACCGTAATAGTCCAATTACAGTCGCGATTGGTCTCATATGGGCCAGGCCATCCGGGAGAATATATAGACCCATAACTATATACATAATATCCGCCACAATGGCTTGCTTCCATAAACGTATAAGAAAGAGAAAATCCGGACTCTGTAACAGTGATATCAGATTCAAATTTTATCAACAATCGATTACTTGCAACAGACAAAGCGGGAGGCAGTACGTTGCCACAGTATGTTGCTAAGCTGTTGTTTGTCATATCCACCGTCATTTCAACTATTTGTACATAATCGGAGGTACACGACATATCTTCGAGATCAAACCTATTCCACGTTAACATGATGTGCATTCCTTCCGGTGCAATTATCATCCACGTACACGACTCCTCATTGCCATATTTATCTCCTGTAGAAGGATGGTTAATAGTACCCGAAGATTCTCTATAAATTCCTCCACATTTGGTGTCGATGGTAGTATAATTAGCATAGAATCCTGTGCCCGACAAGCTCATGTCTGAATTGAATTCAATATACATGTAATTAAAAGAAGACGTTTGGGTGGGTGGCATGTGATCTAATCCACCACAGAACCTACCCAACAGTGTAGAGTTACGGTCTGACCCATCTCTGATTTCGACATTATCATACTCACAATGGCGATTATCTTCGATGTCGAAGTCTTGAAAAGTCAGTATAATGGACCTGCCAGGCCTAGTCCTAATTACGTATTTGCACTTTTTATTATAAGGATATATATTTGGGTAACCCGGCGACTTTACAATACCGCTATCACCTAAAATGGTCGAATGACATATACTTTCATAAGTTATCTTAAAGCCGTCCGAAGCTATACTATGGTCAGTTTTGAACTGAAGAAAGAGTGTGTTAGACGACGACGTGTATAATTTTGGATAAGTGTTCCCGCAGTACTGGCCTACCAATGGTGAATCAGAGGTTGGCCCATCGTATATCTTAAGGTAATCATATCTACACCTAAACGAGCTTTCTACCTGAAAGGATTTCAAATGAATGTGAATCTGGGTTTCCGGAGCGGTTTTAATTTTATATTCGCACCATAAGTTATTTAGATATTTATTCTCATACGACGGCGACGTTATGTCACCTTTATCAGCCGTGAAGTAGCCTCCACAGCCTGGAACCCCGTCAGCAGGCGCGAAAGCTATCTGAAAACCGTTACCCGTGCCTAATGCGTCAGAATGAAAATGTATGAGAATTTCTGAGCCGGAAGACTGAATTGGAGGGGGTTGAGTTGAGTTACAAAATTTGTCCAATAAAGGATCTGTAGTATGCTCTCCGTCGTAAATTGCGAGATAATCAAAGCTGCAGTTTTTATGAATCTCAATATCGAGCGCAAAAAAATGCAATTGTATTCTTTTACCTAAAGTAGTGGATAAATGCCAATAGCAATCGCGATTTGGCGGATATACACCAGGCGAGCCCGGGGAACTGATATGCCCATGAGTAGTTGCATCGATTTCGCCGCCGCAAAACGGTTTAACACTGGTCCAATGCAAAGCAAAACCTTCTTTCGCCACCGTTCGATCGGACCTAAACCAGAAATATAACTTGTTGTGGCTTGAAACAATATTACCTCCCATGGGATATCTACTCCCACAAAACCGCCCTATAAGCTGACTTGCGGAACTTCTTCCGTCGTGAATTTGTAAGAAATCATACAAACAATTACTATCATCCTCTAAGTTAAATTTACTAAATGTTACATTAATTACCTTATCTGGCGTCGTGTGTATAACCCAAGCGCATCGAGAATTATGCTCGTATGTAGTATTTGATACCGGATACACGATACTGCCTTCTTCAGCGTCTAATACGCCCCCACAAGGTTTGGAATGCACTTGACAAGCCACGCCCGAATACAAAGCCGTACATACGCATCTGAATCCTGCCTCGGACCCTTCGTCGAGAATGCAGGTGCCCCCATTAAAACAGGGGTTAGTCAAGCAAATGTTACTATTTTTATCACAGTGAGCGCCCTTATAGCCCTTGAAACATATGCAGGTGTAGCCGACTCGAAGAGGATGACATTGTCCATTTGGTCCACACGGATCACCTTCACAACGCTGAGATGAATTAGTGTTCGTCGAAACGTAGCAACCGTGTATTCCAATGCCATCTCCGACCATTCCATCAGGACATTGACAGCGCGATATCGGCAGGAGTGACGAAGAGTCGATGCATCGCGCGGAAGGATGACATCCGCCGTTGTTTATGAAACACGATCCTCTCCATGTGCATGTTACGCCGTCGCCTTCGTATCCTGTAGGGCACGGCCCGCAAACTCGAGAGCCCACAGTATTGTGACAAGATACCACGGGACTTGTGCTACAGCCCCCATTCGGTATAGTGACGCATTCGTCGACATCATAGCACACGAAGCCATTGCCGTCATAGCCACGCGGACACCGCCCGCATCGGAAAGATCCGGGAATGTTGATGCACTCTACTTTGGGATTTACGGAGCAGCGTGAACCTTGACTCGTATCGCATTCGTCTACGTCCGTCAAACACGCAACTCCGGTGGCGTTGTGTGTCCAGCCTTGGTTACAAATACACTTGATTCCTTCCCCAGTTTCGGATTTTATGCAAATACCGTGTCCGCACATTTCGAAGTCGCCCTCTTGACAATCTTTTGCTTTTCGCGTACAATGCAAACCGAACCAACCGGATCTGCACAGGCACTCATAGGTGCCAGGCCTGTTTAAACAAGTGGCCCCATTTTGGCAACCCAAATCGGTTCCAGCAAAGTCGCGACACTCGTTCACGTCTGTATCGCAATTCTTGCCTTCCCAATTCTGCGGACACAAACAGTGATAGCCATTCACTACATTCAAACAGGTGCCACCGTGTTGGCATGGTTGAGACTGGCATTCGTCTCTGGCTTGAATATTTAACAGTGTTTGAAGAGTCGATACTCTTCTCACCAACCTATTCACTCTTCGTGACAAAAGATTCACATTGGATAAATTATATTGTAAGCTTGATGTCAACCTCTCGAGCTGTTCGAGTCGGTGTATGATGTCGCTAGGCGCGTCGCTAGCGCTCTGGCGATCGTTGAATGGTTCTCGGTTCGCAGTTGTGTTAGAAGATAACAAACGTCGAATATTAACTTGATCAAGGAATATGTCAGATTGCGGTCCGTTCTGTCTCAAGTAGATATTTTTGTTAAAAGCCGGTTTCAGTATAAGGTTACCATCGAAACTGTCGATCTTCGGACGGTCGCGATAAACTTCACAGTCCAATTGCACAAACCACATTACAAGGAGTAAGTACCGTATCAATAGCGCAGACATCGTCGATATGTTGCCCGATCGACATTTGATTGCGAACTACATGTCGCACTGAGTGGAGCATTTCTGTCTAGAAGTGGGCAGACAGCGGGAGCCGCCCCTCGGATTCATTACACTTCACCAAATGTGAATTGTTTGTGTTTGATAAGACTATTTTAGCGCCCATTATTCTTATCAACGTATAAATTGTTATTCAGTTAGATCGCGAATACTCCTTGTGTACAAAAACATCTTATTTAAGGGGGTTGCACGGTTCATTCGTACAAAAAAGGCATATTTTTGTGACGATACAGTTAAAATCTCTTTATTAAAACCAATGGTACACAGAAGTATGACATTCCGAGAATATTGCATAAAATTTCCACGAGGACATATTAAAAAGTACGGCAAGGGCAACAATTATTCGGACGTGTCTTGGAAAATAGTATAATTGCGGTGCCCCTCATAACTTGGTGCCATATCATCTGAAATAAAAAAATATAAGATCATTCGCTAGATAATAGTTTTCCCCAGGTAATGTTGGGAGGGATTTTCGAAATTTCAATTTTTCATTTTTTTTGGAACACTGTGAATGGAAGGAAACAATTTTTTGCGGAATAGTCGGCTAATTTGTTATAGCAAAATATTGTTTTAAACAAATTTGAAAAACAAAAGCGTTACCTCGTAAATTATGTACAGAAATAGTGTTCAAAATTTCAAAAGAATTGGTGGTGTAGTTTTGAAGTTATGAGGAGCACCGACTTTGAAAACGTGAGTTGTGAGAAAAACGCTTTAAGATTTTGAACACTTAAAAATCTAGTTTAAACCGTTCATAAGTTAATTTTATCGGCTTACCTCACACTGATTTTATCAATGCTAGGTCCGTAAAAGACATTGCTATCGTCCATGATGTCTAAGTCAGCTCTTTGCTCCTATGTAAAATTAATCTTGCGTTCTTTAGCTTTTCTCTCATTTTCCTGCTCTGCTTGGCTTACACTTATGGCGTCAGTTTATCGCGTCTAGTCATGAGCGGTTGATCCAATACTGATTCCCTGGTCCTGCATAAAGGTTAGTAAAACAAAGGAACCTTAATTGAAGACACTGGCTGCTACATAAGCCGCTATTTTATCGGTGACAGAAGGCACATTCAAGTGTTTTTTGAGATTTTCCAAATAAGTTGGTTCCTATTGTCATCCTAGTGTTGCGTGAAGCCTCCAACACATCACTCCAGCTCGCTTTATTTTTTTTAGCTAACACGCTACTTGTTGGAATGTCGTCGCTTTTATGTTTTTCCGAAGGTACAATTTTTCTAGGCCGATATAATCT
>DWFT01000058.1:0-16179 GCA_018246795.1 Microceris patrobas patrobas
CAATCAAAGGTCAGAGCGAAAGGGCAATGTTGGTGTCGCGGATTATTTTTAGGCACGCTTGAAATAACAGCTCGAGATCGAATAATCTATTCAAGGGTTTTTTCGCTATTACCAAAGGTAAACAGGGAATACATTATGCCCTACATCGTCATCCGTAATGTAATAACGGTTATATCGGGTACGAGAGTATTGGAATCGACCAGAAATTATTTTACGAGTATATCCATAAAGAATAAAAACTTCTATATCTAAATATCCATAAATAATAAATGATACATTACTCAAGTTTGCCATGAGTGGGTATCGAACTCTCAACCCTAGGGTCAACTAACGGGTTTACTAGCCACTGTACTATTCGGTGTGTCAATCACAAAGCAAAGTTAGTATTGCACGATATTCATACGATCTATTTACACTTGACATATCAACAACTTTGCAAGGCTGTGTTTGCGTTGTGGTTCGGGTTTGAGTGGCATGGACAACCGTGTGTGGATGTAACTTATGTGCGTAGGCCAGAACGCATCACGTCTTATAGTCTAGAATTACGTATTCAAGTTAATCTTGGTTAAATATCACTTACTTACACACTTACTTGGTAACGGCGAAGGAAAACATCGTGAGGAAACCTTAGAATCTTAGAAATCTTAGAATTTATAAAGGAAATCTTAGAATTTATAAAGGAAATCTTAGAATTTATAAAAAAAATTCTAAGATGTGTGAAATCTGCCAACCCACACTTGGCCAGCGAGGCAGACCCTTAACCCCCTCAATATGAGAGGAGACCCATATTCCAACAGCGGAAGGATAAAAGAAGCGGAACGGTTAGTATTGATAAGCAACAATATTCCTTGCCAAGGGTCGTTGAAAATCTGTCCAGCTCAGTTCAGCCGGCGTCAGACATCAAAAGGTGTTCGTTAAATTTTCAATTTGAATATCACTGAGGTTCTCATGTTCATATGTATACAAATATACGAAACTAGTCGGGCCACCCCGAAAAACGTACGTGAGTTAAGCCGGGACATTCATAATCATGCATATGTATACACGTATAAATACCTACTCTCTGCTGCTGTTTGACTACAGTTGTTTGACATATTGATAACTACAACAAAAACCGACAAAAATTAATAAGAATTTAGAGAGAAATGAAGAAATCGTAGCTGGATTTATTCCTTCTCTGCAGAAATTAATGAATCTACATCTCACCCCCCTCCATGCGAGTCATGTCCTAAAAAGGGGATACAAAGATTCTCTACAAATTAAAAATATGGATATGAACGTCTGTCTGTGCAGCGCACAGACGTACTTCATATTTCTTAATAATAAAACTTCATCGTCATCATCATCATCATCAAAAATACAAAGGTTACATTGTAACCATACAAAAGCACTAAAAGAATAAGGCAATATTATGATGGAAAGGCCTGTCGCTCAATTTTTGGCCTGAGCGTTAGGGACTTGAATGTTTCTTATTGCTGTGTAAATACTACCTGTCCGAAATTAAGAAGGTGGATGCGTGGAGTCAAAAAAACGAAAAAATTCCGATTGTAAGCCAGCGGCAACCCCGTAAATATTAATTTTCGGCATTCCGAATTCGAACAACCGCCCGTATTTCCGGTTTCTCCAGTGCGGCGGTATAGAAAATTGGCAATAAGCGCTTGGCTTGAGTCGGTCTCTTGGACGAGCTGCATGTCACGTTGCGGCATCGCCTCGAGCGTTGCGACTGACGTCATATCCCTGCTGCGATTCCGCCAATGCACATGTATTTCTTTGAAATGTTAATCTGTATTCAAAAGCCGGAAATTCGTTAATTGCGAATTGTTGAGGAAAAATTCCACGGGTAACAAAACACGTCATTCCATGTAATGCTTGTAATTAAAAAACACCCGGTTGAAGTAATCGTAAAATTGTTACCCATAATTATGTCCTTTTCCATCTGAAGATAAGTGATAATCGAGCAGGCGACTGTCAAGAATGGTATGAATTATGGAAATAATTCAGTTAGTGTTTAGTGAATATAATTCCTTTATACGACAATATTAATTGGTAATAGGACTGCCGGAAAAGGATTTTTGGTAACATTAGTACACTTAATATATGTTAGTATGGTTGCAGTTACTATTAATTAGTACCTCTTCTATTCGAAGTTGGCCACAAGGCGTTGCTACTGTTGAGAACTTAGATGACAGCTTGTCAAATATAGACAGAGAAAAACAAAATATAGGTGATTTAAATCTGCAAATGCCCAACCAACACCTATTCAATTGTTTGACTTAAATGTAACAGGCGAAACGTGGGGGTGTACTACACTCCTCTGCCTACCGCTTCCAGGATTACAATCGTGATATTACGTTAAATCTGTAAATAATCTAATCATGTACTTAGATACTGGTGGAATGTTTAGCAGATATTCTGATACGAGTCTGCCAGCCCGCAGTTAATCAGCGTGTCAGATTATGGCTTTAACCCTCTCATGCTGATAATAGACCCATGAGCGACAATAGATTTTTGGAAAAAAGGGTTGAGAAAAAATCTGAAATCTGTAATTTGTGAGACTATGGTTGAACATGAATAAAACCATTGGGTTCCGTTTTATTTCAGTTCGTGAGCGCAGTTTCCGAATGCACAAATAACTCTTTAATCGGGGACGTTTGCCCCAACTTTATTAATTTCAACTCGATGACAACCGCCAGTTGATATATTAAACTCGTTTCATTTATATTCAACTTTTGTTTGCGCTTTTGACTGTCTCGATCGTTGATCGAGCTGTTGCTAGCACGACTACTGAGAAATATGTGGTTCTGGGTTCGATCCTCGGGTCGAAAAAAATGTTCTTAAATGTTTCTAGATTTAAATTTCTGCCCGGTGTATGTCAATAGGTTCACACTCTATTCATGGTGAGGTGTGACGTATAACATAACTGGTGAAAAGGACCATTAAACTCCTTTCCTTACCCTTCGGGAATATACAGTCGTCATGTCATTTTATTAATTAATTATTGTTATCACGCTAGGTTTCTTACGCAGTGGGCACAGAGCACCAGGTGTCAAATATCCTCATCTTTACAGACATGACGAACTTTAACATTCACCACTCCGTTCATTGGAACACATCTTCTTCTTTTATATATATAAAAATGAAGACTGTATGTCATCGATGGACTCAAAAACTACTGTACCGATTATTATGAAAATTGGTATACATGTATATGTATTTTTCCACGGAGAAGGTTTGTATAATACGCTCATTGATGCCACTCGCCACCTGGTGGCGCTGCAGACTAGCAACTTCTGCCCCGTTCAACCGATTGTCATGAAAATCAGTATGACCATGTATTTATAGACAGGGGAAACAAATATGATAATAATTTATTTATTTGTTAGCGTAGCAACGCGCGTCGGGTACAGCTAGTATAATATAATATTATATAGGTATATATAATTTATATATACCAAAAAGTGGAATGATAAACGGATCGAAAACATGTCTCAAAATCCCTTTTATTCGAAAAGACCAATGTTCAACAGTGAAAGGACAACTTAACATCATAATTGTAATCCCCGAAGGGGTAGGCGGGGGAGTATAGTACACCCCCACGTTTATCCAATTACGTTTAAGTCCAATGGAATAGTCGGTGAGCCTTTCCCACACACCGAGCACATATCCAGACTCCAAGTTACTAGGAAACTCTAAATTAGAAAAAAGGCATATAAAAGGATAGAAAAACAAAGCAGCTGTGACATGGCAGGCCAGTTAGGACTGACAGCAGCCAATCTATGAGTATTGATACGTAATTAGTATTGGCTGCCAGTGTCCGGAAGCAGGAAGAACATCTCAATGCCGCGATGAGATCTGCACGGCAGCCCCGAGAGAGCGCCCGCCAGCCGACGACTCATTAACATTCTAACATTACCGTTTATTGTCATAGCTGCAACCGCATAATAGATTTTTATACGTTTCTTGTCACCTGTATCTGTTGGAAGAGACAGAAATCTCCGAAACTGACGTGCATGTATAAATGTGTGTGTGTGAATGATGGATGTAGAAGCTCGCCAGGTCTGTCAGAATAGACTGATATATGCCACTCGGTGCTCTTTGTCTACACCGTAATAGACCTGACCTTATGGTATAATAACAGTAGATGGAAGCTTTTAAGCTATAATGTACATCGTGTCAAAGCTTGACAACTAGCATAAAAGTTAAATAAATCAATGTCATACTGTTATGTAGCCTTCTTTCTTGTTTGCTTTTGTAGATATTATAATGTCCTGTGTTGCCTAAACTATAAATTAATTAAAAGTCAGTAAATTCAAATTATTTGATATAAAAAAAATGTTTTACATATAAATATTTGAACTTGTCTAACTGTTCTACAATCAGGGACAGCTTAAGGTTTTTATGTAAAAATTCAAATATAGGTACTGCCCGTAGACTTAGAACCTGTCGGTGTGCGATATCTTAAGCGGGATTCCCAGTTTCAATTACCTTCATATTTCATAACTATAGTAAAAAAACTTATTGATTAGAGTAAATATAACAAAACATAACATCACGCCTTATTTTATCGAGGAGGCATGCAGAGAAGTGTAATATCCCCACTTTTATTTTTTTCGTTATGCGGTCCATAAAATAAGGCGGAGCCTATTATTTTACAACGGGCACAAATAATAATAATCATATTCAATATAATTTTGTGAAATACAAGGAAAGTGTGTATTCCCTTAATACATTTTTCATCCATTACACGCTTGAGTAACAACGGTAACAAAACCTCTCAAGGTAGATAAACACCATTGTGGAATTGATAAGGAACTTATTTAAAGTTACACAATGTAACATAACAAAACTGTGGATACCCATTTGTGTCAGTTTTGCACTTTGTGTACAGAGTTATTGGAATGAGTCACTTTAGAGAAAAAGCGTACAAAAAAATTAGAAGCAATTGAATAGACTGGCAAATAGATTTTGTTAAATTAGATAATAAATTAAACTTGTTTGCGGGTACTTTATAAAAATATAAAATTTATTCGTTTAACCTGTCACTTTTAAATTTCGTGACAAATTCCTCACAAGTGCCAATTGAGAAATTTGCTCAAAGTGATGCGCAAACTGCTTAATCGATTATCTTGTAACGGTATCATTGAACAATTACATTACATAAAGTTTAGTGACCTCATTTAAATAACCCGTCAGTAAATCAAGCGTAACATAACACCGCGCCTGTATTTGCCTGAAGGAGTAAGCAGGGGAGAAGAGTACTCGCACGTTTCACCAATAATCTTAGTTGTCCATGGAATAGGAGATGAGCTTGTTGTTATACGCCGGGCACAAAACTTAATCGAACTTAGAATATATCTCTCTCATATGTCACCAATCCAATCATACACTTAGTTTAATTTAAACAATGATGCAATCAAATTCAAAATCAAATAAGCTATCTTATTTGACGCTATATTAACTCAATGTTGTCTTGGTAAATAGCGTCTACTATTCTCTACGGTCAGACTGATTAGAGATTGATTATATTTAATTTCACAAACAATAATTTGGTACAGGTACATTTTTGGTGTTAAATTTTTATTGCAATAGTTGTTTAAATGGTAAGAGTTGTCTAGTAAAAAAGTTTCGTTAAATGAAGTTAGGTAAGATCTGAATCCAATGTCGGTGAAACCGCCGTTAGCTCCGCAGACACGCTTCGGTGAGCGGAACATTGCTACGACACTTTGACCGCCTCAACTGTTTGATTTGCGCTTTCGGTTTTCTATATTTAAAATTCGAACTCTCCTTCGTTATGAATAGTTTGACACTCCAGTATCTTTTTTAAAAGATGTGCGGGAATGATGATTGTTCAGTTTAATAATTGTATACGAATTTTTGATTGAAAGTATTTTTCCTCTTCGTGATTGAATTTGCTATGGTTTTTAATTTAATAGCTGATGTTTAAATTGATTGTTTCTAAAATAACTTTAACATTACGATGATTGTATGAGTTAATTGGGTGGACGAAGATCAATTTGCTAGAACTTTATCTTTCAATATCTTTTTTACTAGACGTAACAATAGTATGGAGCAATTTACTATAAAAAATCTATTAAGATACTCGCTGAGGCTGTTATTTATAAAGTTTATTTTGTCATTAAATAAAGTTGTTGTACATCGACAGATTAGAGACTTGTTAGTAATTGCTAATAAATTAGAAATACATTTATTTAATTTTCCCGTATAAGAACAATGGAATATCCTCACTTACATTATTATGTAAATAATTAATTGTTAGTATAAGACTTTCCGTTTAGTTTCAATTCTATGTAATCTGATTTACATGTGCGTATGTAATCTATTCCATATAAAGCAAGACAAAAAGAAAATCTCATCTTTTCCACGCAGGGACGTGTAACGTAGGCAATTGGTGAATCACGGGAAAGTGCACGCTTTTCTGCCTAACCCTAGGAGAAATACAGGCTTGATGTCATACATACAAAATCAAGTTTTAATGTCAGTTAACGCAAGTGATTACGATTAGAAAATACAAGTACCACTTGGATTTATTTGATCGACTTTTATGCTAGTGATAATGAATTGGAAACATATTTATCTTTACATTGATAACTGCGTATAGACATGCCCTCTTCATAACTGGGTCATCAGTGACTGTGGTCATTTGTAGCGAGTATACAGGGGATTACTATCGTGTCTGCTAGGTACATAGTTGGATTCAAGCCGACTTTTTACCACGTGTGTTCTTAATTATCACGACAAATACAAGACAATAAATAAATGTAATTGTGTGTAATTTCTATAGAATTATACGTATAGTTTTTCATGTTAGTACAATAGATTATGTTGTTATTGGGTTGATAAGTTAAGACTACTAAAGAATAATAATACGTTCACAGTTTAAAGGAATCAACTGTATCTTTAGCAATAAAATAAATGATCAACCACCCGTTTTTATTTGTGAAATACATCATACAACCTGTAAAATTGTGCATTATTACGATAATAATGAATATATATTTACATATAATATTCTGATGGACGATCGGTCTTGGTAGGTTTTCACGAACATTTTCCTAGTTCAGGAGGCACGCTAAATACTTGGGCACCGTCCTTATCTTAGATAAGAAACGTTAAACAACGTCGAAAGCCTTAACAAGAGATTAACAACTTCCGACAGATAGTTTGGTCACTAATCTTTATCTATTAAATACACTTCTGAATACTTTTTATGGGAGAGTCAGAAGTCTCCGAAATTGGATAGCATGTATACAGAGAGTGTGATGAACGTCAGAGCCTGAGAATATCAGGTCTGTAAGAATAGATATATTTGACACTTGATCCCCTCTGCCTACCACAAAGAGGCCCTCGCGTTATGCCATAAGAATAACAATTTAAAAAAGGTAACATCACGCCTGTAACCCCCGCAGGGGTAGGCAGAAGAGTGTGGTACACTTCCACGTCCCACTGCTATGAAGTATTATGAATCGCTATTCAATGATTTGGAAAACAGAAGAAAAAATAGAGCTTTAATAAAATACAATCACAAGAGTATATGACCCATTATGTGTAGATGTTTTACAGTATGGTGTACTCGTATACCAGAATTCCAGTGGCATTTATCTTTTCCGATACGGATATGAAATCTTTATCTTTAATGTCACTTCAAAACCGGAACTTTATTGAGTAAGTCATTCAGGTGCGTTGCTGGCTTAGTAAAATTATCAGTACCTACATGACTCGATGTAGTACAACATATATGAGTGTAATGACTCATAGCGGATATGATGTGTCTTAAAGATTACGACCTTTATATAATAATGTTGGACTAGTCAATATTATCAAGTAATATATATTATCTATACAACAAATATAGTTAATTTGTAAATAGGTCAGATACTGGACGATGGGAGAGTCAGGAGTCAGCGACTAATGTAGAGGGAACGCGGCGAGTTTGTAAGGATAAAGATATTTAGCACGCGGTATTCTCTGCCTACTCTCTGCCGTAACGAACCTGGCGTGAAGACATTATAATAATAATAATAATTGTTGTTATTATTTTGTTACAGATTTTGGCACTACGAAGTCAACGTATCAAAGAAGTGAGAAATCGATGCTAATGTTGATACTTAAATATTTGTAACCGAACCGGTTAAAAGACATTTTCTTATATAAAATAATGACATATAGCTCAATATAGGGAACTATATTTTTATATACATATATATATATATATATATTTAAATACTAAATGAGCTCATATAGCAGTACAAGAGAGAACATATCATCAAGAGCAATGGACTTTAGCAGTGTAAGGAATAGTTTAAGAATGCTATGGACTGTGGCAGCGGCGTGCGTGTTCCTCACCAGGAGCAGCGCGGCACCAGCCTTCGGAGACACGGATAAGGCGATGGTGAGTCATCTACTCATCTAGTCTTATTCGTCACCAGCTCGTTCCAGTTGGGTAATCATTTTCAGAATGGCTTTTTAAAGATATGTATGTAATATTCTTAAAATGTGTAAAAAAATCAGTTTTATTTTCTTTGACATATAGTAAAAACACATTAACTTTTTATAAGTTACCACTTCCAAATGTAATTTTTACTGAAGTATTTGCTAGTGCTCTTTTTATTGAAGTTTTTATTAAAGTATTGTTTTTACTAAGTTTCGTCTTTTGAATATACTAGTGGTCGAGCAGTAGTTGAAATAGAACTATAATTTAGTATTTTTTAAATCTCGAAGTTATCTGGGTGTTTCTCGGAGAGTATATCTCAATAAATTCCTATTTTATGTTATTGTTCAACTTTGTGTCTCACATTGACAGAAAGAATAAGAAACATGAATGTCTAATTTAACTTAACATATTTTATAACACACATTTTAGCTTTCTGCGTTCCGCCTATATACACATTTTTACTGTTCGTTATCTGTTCTAAAACAAAAGGTCTACCAAGATTTTCTTCACTTATTAATATATAGATAATTCTGACTTAACAAACGTTATAGAAGAAATACTTCGATTAAATTTGATGAGTAACTCTGGATAAATTCCGTTACGCGAACAGATAAATCATTAATCCAAATCGGAAATGATCTTGCCGTGGGTCCAACGTGAGTCATTTTTCTCGTGATTTCGCTCACCGGCGCCCGACGACGAGGTGTTGTCGAATGAGTCTTTCTGTAGTGTATAGTAACGCGAGCGTGATAGCATTCATTCATAAACAGTGTATTATGCTGCTAAGATAAAAAGATACGAACTCGCTTTGCTAAATATGAATCGTCCTACCTACGCAAATTGTGCTATTAACATCAATGTGTGTGAATGAGTCATAAGTAAACCAGTAGGTATATATGTATGTTTATTGGTCATTAGACTTTTTCAATGGCTGCGTCATTTCTGTCTAAACCATTACACTACTTATTGGTACCTACGTGAATCAGTTTTTGAATATTCATCGTTTTAAGTATATATAAAATGCATATAAATGCGCACTGCACCATGTTTATATAGAATTATAACTTTAAAATAACCGATGTCTATTTGCATTGCTTTGTTAATAAAAACCAAAAAAGTTCCGTAATATTTAATTTACGCAAGATTTGAATACGTTGATAATTTTTATTTTATTAATTACACAATATTCAATTTAATTAACTGTTTAGAGAACAATTTACATGCTGTACAAGTTGCAAAAAAAACAAGGTATTCATACGTAACTGTTCACAGTACGATAAAACAATATGTTAAAAGGGGAAGTAAGCGGAAAGACATACATATTAAAAGGAAAGGTTTTGTTATCCGGAAATACTGTAAATCATATTACATAAAGCCACGGTCGTTGTCCCGTGACTCAGTCGCCTATGCTGGGGACCGAGAGGAAACTGCAATGTCTTGGTCGGCTTCTGAGAATGAGTGACTCATGGCCAGTTGCGCGGCTGCAAGTTCTAGGTCATAGACCACCGGCCATAGATATCTTAAGGGAATAACTGTACATGTTAAGCTTCAAGTAATTTCATGTTGCATGGTACATAATATATGTATATCGTGTGGTATATATTGAATATCGTATCGTACATATAAAAATATCGTATGAATTAAAACATGTTTTTCTTCAGAAATAGTACTTAAAAAATAAAAAGGATTTGCGAAAATTTTTTACGTGAATCATATTTCATAAAAAATATATAATTATTAGTAAATTAAATTGTAGATTTTTTTTATGTTTGCTTTTGAACCAAAGGTACCATACCTACCTTGTACGTCGGACGTACGTTAAATTGATATATCATCACAATTTTTATGGGGTAGGCAGATAGCACCAATTGGACAAAAATTCTATTCTCAGGTACCTAATGTGCTCCTTCTATATTCACCACTCTTTGCATACTTAAAAAATTACCTGCGAATTTAATCATAAATAACGCATATCATTAACCTACTTAGTATAAAGCTGGACTGGGTTTTTGTCTATAATGCCCACGTGTAAACCACCATTTTCCCAAGATCCCCACACAAGTTAAGAACTACTTGGAATATTCTCTTTACGAAACAAGTTTATTGATTTGGTAAAAAGTTCACCGCATCTGATAAGCGGCTGTAGTGGTGTCAAGGTGACGTGTCCCACTAACCTGTTTGTGTACGAACAATTTAATTAATGTTACTGGCCAGTTTTATCAACAGTTACCATTAAATGCCAAAAGATTCATTCACACATTCCAGTTCCACATTTAAACCGGATATAGGATAAAAAAATTTGTTTTTTAAAAAGTTCTCTTTTCAAAATCAAAGTATTGTTTAGAGATATTCGGTGTTTTTTTGTCATATATTTACGCCAGGTTCCGTTTATGGTAGGCAGACTGGAGAGAGGATATAGTGCCAAATATAAGAGACTTTACAAAACACATGATTCTTCTATATTCACCTTTATGGTTATACAAACGTTGGTTTTGGAAACATTTCACAAAACGTATATACCTACTTAAAAATGTACCATGCAATTAAATGAACAGAATAAAACAAAATTAAGTACGGATCTTAAGTGCAGCTTGAAAACTAGTTTGCATTTCACAACACAGTAATACATAATACATTAAAACGGTATGTCTCGCACTTGACCGGTATTTCGTTTCAAGGGTTCGGTAACACATTCTGGCCTACGACCCTAAAGAAATCAATCAAAGTTTACGCTCTAATTGATTGAGAGTAAATGACTCATCATGGGCCTTTCTCGATCCATTACTGAATATTGGCCTCCGCAAACGGAGTATTTGGACTTCAATTTGCTATGATAATTAAATTTCACATCGATTAATTTCGTCTATACCTACCTAATTATGGAAAAACAATGATTAGTACAGTATAATAGTGTAAGTAACCAAAGTACAGTAATTATCACACCTCTATAAAATAACGTCCATCTGATTGCTTGTCACAGCATATAATCATCTGGAAACAAGTGTACTCGTATATACCCAAGAGTTTTTCTGGTATTAGCCCATCATTTCAGAGTTTTCTCTACACAGTTATTAAATACAAGCAAAAAGTTTGTTGTGGAAATCTCCACCATATAATATTTGTCGTAAAATAGTTCGACGAGTCGCGAACCACTTACCGCCTTGTGTTATTGACTTGTTTTAAACGACCTTCGACCCGGAAAAAACGTAAATAACTAGACATACAAATTATTCAGTTCATTTAATTATTGTTATATCGGCGTGTGATATTGTGATAAATGATATGTTGCCTTTGTTATTGGAATTATATGTTATGTACGAAATATTATTACTTTTCTATTATTATTGTACCGTCATGACAGATCCGTTAAGGGATAGGCAGAGAGCGTGTCTATCCACAAATACTTGACGTGCTTTGTTGTGAGTATGTGCTTGTATACCTTACGAAATAAAAAATAGTCAATGCGCAAATTCGGTTAATGTACTGTTTACAAAATAAATCAAGCGTCGTCGTTATCGCATCCTAAAGACGAATTGAATCGGATATGTAAACAGAGGCGAGGAAAGAAAGTATTGAAATGCAGAAGTCGTTACTAGGATACGCTAATGCAGACGAATGTCGTGCGTGCCTCATCGGATCGGGGCACGGAATCAAAATTCAAATAGCCATGCTACAGAGAACTAATATGATATTTATCTATCATTTTCTACGTTAAACTAAAATACATTCGGTCATTGTACAGTCAATACAGTATAATTCTAACTCCTTATAAATTAGTCAAGGCGTTTCCTGTCATTTTACACACTACAGTTATGATTAACGTACCCTTATATAGGGGGTCATTCTCCCAGCAAATACCTGAGCGAAGAACAATGGCCACAGCAGAAAGTGTGGGGAATCTGTTGTTCTTTGTTATCATCATACCGCTCGATAATGCGATATAAAAATTCGACGCATGTCCCACCGAACGGACATCTCTCGTAAAATTTCCTACGGTGTTGTTTAGAACAATGAACTGTAAGGTACTAAGCTCCGATGTGCATAAATATTTCGCGAAACGGTTGTGTTCTTTTTTCAAATTTTAATTCTTTTTTTTGTAATAATAGATGCAAAGCGCTGGGATGTTTATCGGTGTGTGTTGTTGTCAGCTAGCGAGACGCGATGGGAGTAAGCACGCGACTTGCATACCTAACTGTTACTTAGCTGACACTTCTTGTTATGTGATTTGGAGTGCGTGCGTCTTTATGCCTCCTGTGACCAAATAGCAGTACCTCCATGCTTCGTCGACCTAAAAGATAAACATGAGCAAAAACATATTTCAAGTCGACAAGTTAAAGCGCTTTAATCATAGCGACGAATTCGCTCTCCTGGGAAAAGATTCTTTTCGGATTTCCACGAATTTAAAGATGATACGATTACGACTGGTGGCATGTTTGTACTGAAATGAGAGGAATACATTTTTAATTCTAAGAATTTGAAGCTAAAACGGTGGAGTGCGTAAAATTACCTGACTTAGATTATCACATGTACATATGAAGACACTTTCCCGTTATGGTGCCAAATGAACGGATAAGATAAAATAGTTTCTAACAATTGTATAGGCATAGCACCGAGCGACTAGCGATAATACAATACTCCCAAATCCTAAGGCGCGCGATGTGACCGGGTCACCTCGAAAGTACCGTAACAAATACATTTTCAGTACAGTTGTAATTGTAAGGAGTTATTTCAAAGGATAACTGCGCTATTCAAGTGAAGAATGAAATTTGAAATTTGAATTAAATTTGCATGTATGAGGAGACTGATGAATGTAGATGGTCAACAGGTTCGTAAGGATAAAGACATAGTGTCAAAAGGGACTTAGCGTAAAAATACATACCTACATATGTACCTACTGCGCTGTTGGATACGAAGCGAGTGATTCATTTTAATTTTCTGTGTATCTGTGTAACACAAGTTGTCATTTATTAGCGGCATATTAATGGGTGGTGGAGGCATGCTCGTCACGCACGCAGGAAGCGCTGGCCGACCTTCAGCACGCGCGCCACGGCCGCCGTCCTCTCATCACCGCTCGCTCATTGTTCACCTGCTCGCTCGCCATTCGCAACGTATCATCAGTGCGCCATCGTTTGACTATATGACATTGCGTTATCAGTACATCCCAATCCCAGCATACGATATTTGACTATATGACAATACAGTATAAGTACATCGCGTTCTCAGCATACGTAAGGTATACATACTCTACGCTGTCATAATATAAGCTATTCTTTCAATACTCTATGATATAAAAAAAATATATGAAAAGAATGTTGAATATAAAAACACGTTAAGTCTGTAGAGATAGAGGTATTTGGCACTCAGTGATCTGGGAAAGGCTGCAGACAGATGCTGGATGCGACAAGCCGAGGACAGGGCGCAGTGGCGCTTTTTGCTGGAGGCCTATGTCCAGCAGTGGACTGAGGTAGGCTGATGACGACGATGACAAAGGCGATCTCGTACTCCGTAAGCGCTCTCTGTTGTAATTTAATGTTAAAATTAGAAAGTTATTAAAATAACAATTTAACAAAATTTAATGTTATAATCATGAATTATATGAACTATGTATTCTGTGTACCTGTCACAAAAATACTTGTTTGTGCGATACACAGGAAAAAGGAGAAGAATATGTATATCGAGCCTTAGTAACGTAAAATAATACATGATTATTACCATTACTATTACATGATTATATACCATATGGGGTCGGCAGAGGGCACCGAATGCCACAAATATCTATCATTACAGAGCTGACATGCTAAATCACACATTTTTCCTTTCTAAATAATGCGATCAGAAAGGGTCTTCATATTATATTATAAAAAAAATACAAGCCTGGAATGGAAAATGTATTGTATCATACTTTTACACGTGTAGATCGAGATGATTGGCAGGCAATCAGTACATCGGCGATCATTATATCTGAAACTGAACACAATGTGCTCGAATACACGTGACAAACGTGATACTGGCAGACAAAGGCTGCTGGAGCTACAGAAAAAAAAATGTCTTCTGCATTTTCCTACGGAAAAATGGCGATTCGCACGCGATACATTCTATTTTAATGTTTTGACAATCGTTTCATAATTGAACTAATTATGGATGTAATTATTGATCGCTATTGCGTGTGCGGATGAATAGATGTCCCAACGTGTCCCAGCGGCCGCGCCCGCCGCACGCGACTCTCCAGCCAGTGCTCGAATTGTCAGCCATTCCCATTCAAATCACAGTTCTTCTAATTCAGATGCTGAACAAACACAAAGGTTATTTGTGAAGCGTATATACACCCTGTATACAGTGTTCTTATGGTACGCAAATTGTGTATGACAGAAAAGTATTTTTACCACTTTTTTATAAATACGCACTTATGGTACGCATTGAATATTACAGAAACGTATTCGTCTTAATGCTTCTTTTATATCCATTACTCTCTTCATACCTTCTAGTTTCGAAGACTTCTGACTTTGCCATCAGTCAGATCAGATCATTCCACCTAATTAGTCAAACATTAATATCATTATTATATCGCTAGGGTCCCTATAGGGTAGGTAGAGACCACTGAATGGCAAATATCTCTGACGCATCTGACGTGATTTTTCTATGTATGTAACTCTATTCATTCGATCATTGCTGTTGCTGAATACCTTCACCATCAGCTAGTATATAGTTTATAACAGAAAAGCAAGTAAATTTTGCAAATATTGCTTTCTACAAAAAGTTTCGCATGCCTTACGGAGAACGTTTCTCTGTATAACATGCGAAATTCAGTGTCGCATTTTTTTACAATGTCCATGTACTTTGTTTTAACTTTTTTTCGCGGAATTTAAATTGCCATATTGCGCAGATGCCATTCACATTTTCAATAAATCATGGCTAAGCAATAGTTAATTGAATATTCGATTTGTATCTAGAAAATGCGTATTTACCTTCCATTGGTTGTTTTTTATGTTAAAAGCTAAATTCTTTGTTTACCGGCAAATGTTACCGACATTCCTAAAACGGCTCACGTTCTTGTGTCGCAAATAAATTGTAATAAATAGCTGTTATTACATGTTAAAGCTACACGGGTGCGGGGAACGCGCGTGCAACGTACAAACCACATTATGCAAAAACAATTATTAAAGCCTCACAATAATATCTTCTACGTTTTATTTAATTTACTCATAACGACTTTATTTATAACTGGCCTATATGAAAAATTACGAATAAAGTTTCCAACAATACTTTTTTCAAATATATTATTTTTTAGTGCCAACAATTTTTCTTTATTATTGTATCACCTGTCGGGTTGCTTACGGTATTTCACACCATGATAAATGTAAAAAAAGTACATGGAGTCCAGAAAGATAAATATAGTTGACACTTGGTGCTTTCAATTTATGACATTTATTTATGATTATATAGCAATGAAATTTTTAAAACTGTTTAGTATTTTAATATTTTTACCTACGTCAAAGTATATAAAGCGTGATATGATTTCGATGATTGTTTCGTTTTTCGTACGGTGTTGCAATTTTATACACAAATATGGGTTAATACAGCTGCCTAATTTCCTACTCAATTGAACAGCGATTACAGTCATGGAATATTTTTCTCTGTTAGTTGGTCACATGTTACCTGTCTTTCAAGGGCGTCCATTTCATGTCATCGTACTAAATTGAACTTACTGCGTTTAAATATTTAAGAAG
>DWFT01000059.1:0-16148 GCA_018246795.1 Microceris patrobas patrobas
TTTACTTATACGGGAGTGTGAAGAGCGAACGGAATGGTTTTTGCGTGAATATGAATGCCGATTCAAATGGAAACTTTCGGGGAAGTCCAATCAATTTGTTATAGCGTTGACAGGCTGGAACTAAATGGTGCTCTTAGGGAGGTTAACGCTTCTTTATTATATATATATATATTACGGTTCATTTCTTTATTAAACATATTAATTTTACAGGTTTAAATATATTATTAACGGCTAACTAATTTCTAAATCTCTTAACAATATTTTACTGCCACATAAAAGTGTACCACGTAGGTATAAGCAGATACAACAAGCATATTTGTATGTACACTCAGTTCTTGTCAGTGCGATGTGAACTCAATTTCAACAAAAATAGGGTTAGCTTTATATTGATTGTATCCAAATGCAGATAAATCTGACTCATTTTTGCAGAGCACGTGTTGCTTTCTATAAGGTTTTGATTGGTGCATACCTAATGTGAGTGAATAATGTGTTGAATGCAATGTCATTATGTATAATATTTATACATTGACAGAGAAATAACATATATATTACATAGATTACGTTTATGGCAAAAAATTCTCTTGTTTTGAGAAAAGAGAGAAAACATATTATTGCGTATTTTTAATAAAAGAATTTCGTAATTGTTTAATGATTTGCGGCATATGATAAGTAGTTAAGTACCTACAATACACAAATTTGTTGACGGCTGAACCATTGAGCAAACTTAGAGAGTGTTTGATACAATTATTTAAAATCTGTTCTGCAAGTTATTTTTATATAATGATTATTTGATTACAAATTTTCAAAAGCCATTGTTCTTACGAAGAACTTGTAGTCAAATAATTGCCTGCAAATTACAGCAAGCCGTTACTATATGGATTATATCTATAAAAGGATATTTTAAATCCATAAATATTTCAGATACTTTCAATTTTGATAGTCCCTATACTCAACATCATAGTGTTAAAAATCGAAAGTCAATTAGTTTATACCTACATTGTTTACCCCTCAAACTTGCGAACTTCAGATGCAATGATTTATTCTCAACCCTAAAGTTTCGACAGCGAACTGATAATTGATAACAGAACAATACTGTCTGAAACAAATACTCTTATCTGGAGAGCGAGACGGCACCCTTCATCAGGTAGTCAGTCTCCCCAGGCATAAAACAGCAGTGAGAACGACAGGATTAGTACGGATATGCCAGAACAAATCTTGATAAATAATATAATAATAATAATAATAAAATAAGACATTCCCTTGATAAAATATTCCGTTAAAAAAACTATTACAACTTCGAACTTGTATACATTTCAATTTTAGTATATCCCTACAACATTAACCTCTGCGATGAGTAGATTCCAAACATCTGTTCTTCGTTATTTAAAACACTACTGGTGTTATTTTGATCTTATTTTGTTGTCGGTACTTTTCAGTTTAAACGCTTCATATTATTTTTAAGTGTAAGGAATAAAAAACTAGCCGACAGAAGCCATCGAAATTAATTTATTTTTCGCTGCCGCGTGGCCGATTCATATTAATAACGTTAACTTTTAGTATCTGTTCATTATATATTGTGGCGCGGTTGAAAATTGTAAGCTATCTATTAAACGACATGCATCGTTTTTAATTATTTAGCTGTTGATCTTCTATGGGGATTTCTAGTGTTGATTGTCACGATCGTTTCCATACTTTAAAGGGCACTTCACTTGCTAGTAAAACCCGTTTATACTTATCAGACACTCTGTATGATTAAGTTCTGATAGCCAGGTAAATTCTCAGTACAGCAAACTGAAACAGCGTGCTGAAGTACGGGTAACACCGACATAGAATTTATTTTCAATATCTTTTTTACATTATGTTTCTTGCTTTTCTTTCATTCACTGCTATGTATATGGATACTATATACAATCAATTACTTCAATGTTTCTTTTGAATGATTCTTCATAACAAAAATCGCCAGAGCGAACCATTTATCGTTGAGAATTTATCGTCGGTACCTGTTTTTCGGCGCCAAACGAAAAACACTACGGCTAACAATCAACCTTTGCACAAGTTTGGAGACAAAAGCTATGGTGAAAGGTGGCCAAGTTAAGGTATGTACATGGGACATTCTTAGCTTTATCATTATAGTTAAATATCTCAGACACATCATATAAAAGTATAAAAATGTTTTAATAAATTTCTTTACTTAATACAAATTTAATACAATTTTACTGTACGAGGTCAAAAATGTTTAAAAAACGAATTATATTTTCTTTTATTTACTATTTACTTGTTAAACTTTCTTTCTATTAAGCTTTGGCATAGGATTGTTTTTCTATATTTTTTTATATCTAATATTTAAAAGTCAGTAAACAATAAAACAGTTTAATTGTAATAGTTATTTTGTAGGCCAAATCTTCAGTTGGTAAATTATTCATTATTATTATTCTATTAATCTGTCTCTAACAAATTTAGCTACCTGGCAACTCTACATAAGGTGAAGCGGAGTCAGCTGTGAGTGCGCACCATGTCGGTGGTTTTATTTTTTTAAATTGCGCTGGCATGTCAAACGATTCGATCCCGTTCAGCTTGGATTCTATTGTGCCGTATCAAGCTTTCGTTTTTGGATTTTGTTTATGCTATACGGTGTTGGAAAATAGGATACAATAACTTACAATATACGGACAGCCATTTTACTCTACCTAGAGCGCACTTGCAAAGCACACGATAAATTATCTGCGCGTAAAAATAAAAAAAATAATGAAGCTTTTTGCCATTCATATCTAACAGTTATTTTTTAGTAGCTCCCGTGTCTTTAATTAAATATGTAACGGTGTTCATTGTGACCTTGACACACGTAAGATTCACTGCAGATGAGCGTAGTTAAATAAAAAAGAACAATAGTTATTTTAAGTCTTCTCTATGTACTCATTTGAACTCATTTGCGCTTCGACAAAAATAAAACAGAAATTCCGTGTCAGCTACATAATTAAAATGTTATCGTGCTACTGAACCATTAAAACACTATTTCCATTACGGACTTAAGCATTAACATTTAAACATAATATCCGCGCACATTAATTATCGAACACGAGCGGCATCGCTTACTCTAATTCACCTAATAAATCAATGTTTATACAAAAATCCAACAACTTGAAAAAAAAAAAACTGAGCGATAAATTCCCTAAAATTCGCGGGCACCCAGAAAAATCGCCACGAGAATTACGCGGGAAACTTTTTTAATAACGCTCACGATTCTATCTCAATCGAAAAATTCGGTAACAAAAAAATCCCAACACAACAGTAAGAAAAATGTATAAACATGTCAGGGGACCGGTTCAGGTACGCCATTTTTTATTTAATCGAACACCTATGTACGAAAGGGACACACGATCCTGTACCTTTTCTAGCGGTAAGAACCACAAGTTTGGAGTGAGAGGCAATCATATTTCCATCCTTTTTATGTTGTCACTGCATTCATGAGGACAAAGAATAAGTAGTAATAAAGACGTGACATTCGTGCAGATGGTTGATAAAACTTAATACTTGGCAGTTTGTTCGTTCTTGGGCTATTAAAAGGCAACGAACAGATACGTTGTTACACGGTCTATAGTTCTCGAGACTCATGAAAACATTAAAGGAAATGGTTCGCTCCGGCGAGGTCGTATATTGCCTTCCATGTTGGTGGTATCGGGGAACCTTTTTACTTTTGCTATTGGCGCGGAATTGGAGAGAAAAGAAAATGGCAAACATTCAATGTCTCAATTTAACTCCGAAGCAGAGGAGGCGAACTTGATTGCGCTTAAAGTATCTTATTTGAAAATCCAGCCTAAAATAAAAGGGCTCAATTATTTTAAAACACTCTTGATTCATACTATTTTCAAATTCCAAATTCAGCCGACCTTTGCGTTCATTAAATACCTACATCGTGTGTCTCTTTCGTCAACGTTACAACTTACATAGGTAGCGTGCTGTGGAGCCAATTAGCAAAAGAGACAATATCCCCGTCGGAATGCAAATGGGCAAGTTCGGGATTCAATTTTTACCTGATGTTTACTGCTCGCGCTGATACTTGATAGTAAGCATTACTCGAGAAAAGAAAGTGTGACATATTTCAGGAAGTAATATTGTTATACACAAACGTATAGCTGTGACTGTCATAAATAGGCATAAACATCCTCGTACGTAATGATGTGCTTGTTAGATGATATTTGACATTTATTACTCTGATGTGAAAAATACAAAAAGCACATGTTGCTGTAATATAATAATAAATGTAACTGCCACCGAATGAATCGCATTCCCAATTTCAATTTAATGCCACACGACTCACCACTTTTGATGATGCGAAACTTCTCAAATGAGTTCCCGGAAATAACCTTCGAGCCGATTTCGGAGTCATACAAAACTCGTAAAACCCTGGAATCAAGACTCACCACGGTCCCGAACCTTCCCGAATTTAACGACTCTGTTGCTGACACCGTTACATTTCTCCTTTCACACGCAAATCCCGTCGAGTTTGTAAGGAAAGAGGCCAATATATCGCGAGTTTTAACGTAAGCGAAAACATCGTCTGCCGCAGACAGAATTTCGGTGTGGGAAACCTCCTAAAGCGGTGTTACGTAAATCGATCGTTTGTTCAGCTGATTGCGAGATTGAAAAGCCGGCTTTTTGCTTTGTAATCTGCAGAGGTTATAACCTACGGAACCGCCTATTCCGTAATACAGTTCTCGACAACTTTTTATTGAATTTCGTGGCACCCTAACTAATAAAATTCGTCGGTCAAATCTTTATCCGTAATGGATTTAAATAAACGCAAATGTATAATTTTAATTCTCACAATAAACCTTCAACTTGAAATCCAGTCGAAATTATTTCGGAGGGGAACATTCGAAATAAAACAACCTTCTTATAACCATCGCGCCCGAGGCAATCCCGTGGTAATTGTACTTCCTTACGGAGTCCAGCAGCAACGTGGGAGGATATAATAAAACAATGAAATATTGCCAAACTGGTAAAATCACTAGCATTTATAGCTTTAAGGTGGGAAAAAGAAGCGAACAGATGTTTGAATGACGTTAACTTGAAGAATAGATAATGCACTTAAGTACAGTTCTGTACAGCGAGGAGCATTCGCCCGTAAATTGAACGAGCCGGGCAGCTTCCAGCACGGGTATAAATTGAAATCGCCAAGATACACCGCCTTGGAAAAAGCTTAACTAACTCTGTTGAAAACGCTTTTATTTCATTTAGACATTTAATACATGGAAAAGAGTTCATTATCATTAAGTCTCTTTATTGGATACTTACCGTTTTGTACAAATAAAAGAATGGTATCGATATATAATTATGCTAATACGAATAATTAATTACATAAAGTTATTATTAACTGCTATTGTTTTCTAACTGAAACCGAAATAGTATTCGTAGAATTTCTTATTACTTTATTGAATACTAACGTGAAATAATTTGAAAATGATATCTTGAGTCCATTTTGATAGTATATTTTTTAAGCTTCAAATCAACCCGCTTGTAAAACACTATCAGTAAACCCGTTACGCGGCTAATTTAGTTCCAAATACATATATAGTGTTAATACGTATGTTATTTTTGCTATACGCAAACAAACTTGTTGTTATGATAAGACAAGGCGACTGCGAGACAGGTCAAGATATTACGACCTTATGCCTTTTGTGTCACGCCTATCGGGCTATTTGTTAAGAAATAATATTATAAGATAAAACAGACAAATACATATAAATTCATATTTCATAAGTTGATGTGTGTTATCGATTCAGGTGACCAACTACATCAGATACTGGCTGAAGGGAGAATGAGGAAAATTCGAAACCCGCTTGCATGTATAAAGAGACTGATGAGGGTATGTATAAGTACGTCAGGACTACATGGATAACGATATTTGACTCTCTATGCTCTGTGCTTATCCCGTAAGAGTCCTGGCATCATGATATAATATACCACAGCGCTGTACTAAGCGTAAGATTAACAGATCATTATGTATAGATCGGACATATAGCATTTCACGCTAGTTCTAGAATTTTCCACTCCGTCCTTACATAAACAATTTCTTACATTATAGTCAATTACAAATCAGTTCTATTTAGAAATAGATATAGCTACTCATATCAATCGGATGTGATATCACTAGCTGACGATACCTTCAAGACAAAAAGAAAACAAGCAAGTCCTCAAAAAATCCATTTTCTTATCTCCAATGATTCCTTACCAATGACCAGTAACCCCACGGCACCTGCAAGTCTTTAACCGACTCATCATTACAAGTACCTAACCCATAAACATATCATGTCAGCACTGTTTGTATTATTGTCGAATAACTTTATTGTATGCCGAGATTTATATTCTATTTTTTGCTGCAATACCGTCCCTGTTTTATTTCGTACCTATGAATATTATTAAGCTTTCTACGCACTACCCGTGACTTCAGCTTAAAATTTTTGGCGGATGATATGACACGTTGTAATTCAGATATGGAATTGGAAAACGGAAGCTGCTGGGTGTATGATGTTCTTTGTAAAATCGGATTTGCGGTTTGAGCAGAAGAGGAGATTTTTGTTTTAGTAAAGTAGTTGTAGAATGGCACGCAGAGTGTGTATAATGGCAGCTAATTATGAATACAAGTGTCGAGAGTAGAAAGATAAAATCTGATCTATTTATTGCTAGACTAAATAGATATATAGATAAATAGAGATATGCTATTTTTATTAAACTTTCATAACGTCTTAGTGTCAATTCCCAAACGCTTAATGACATTGATATCCGTTATTCATAAACTTTAGATAGCATTTTATTATGAGTTCAGGCATTTTTGGTCGCACGACTGAGCCCACGTTGCACTAAGTATTAAGGGATGCCTATACCATACGTTAACATGCTGTTCCAATGCTGATTAACGGGTATTCTAGTCAGTTGACACCCGCCGTTGGATGTTTCAAACTGTTCGAGATCTAATAATAATAATAATCGACCCATTATAATTCCACTGTTGGAATATGGGTCTCGTCTCATATTGAGAGATCTAACAGGGTTTAATTATTATTGTCAGAAGATAACAACCGAGGATTAATGTTTAACTGAATAGGAAAATACGTGAAAATTTGCCACGTAGAACAATGTAGACTGCGACCAACGGTGGTTAACTTTACAGATGTAGTATATAACATGTGTATATAGTCGTGTACTAGTTTCATGATGAAAGAGAACATGTGACAGTAAGTAACAACGTATTCAGTCCTTAAACGAGGTTCCATCTAAACATCCGACACAAACAGAATGCAAACTGAATCGTGCGTAAGCCCCTTTACAATTAATTCACAATGTCTTCGTGCGGTTGCGAAGTTAGTACAGTTTGCAGTTTCCAGTATGCTATTATTACAGAGTTGATGGCAGATACGAATTAATTTCCTGATCTAAGTTTGCAGTAACACGACATAAATTGTGCATATGCTTGAAGCTGCATAATATAGCAGCTTGCTCGGTTCCAGCTTGGATGTTCTAAACGATTGAACACATATATACTTCGGAAGCGCTCGTAACCCTCACGCAAACGATCTGTCGAGTTAAGCAGCGCCGCGTACATTACAGATGAGCGCCAATAGCAAAATATGTGGTTTAGACGCTTAAACTGGCGAATTCATATATTGTCATATCATTAAATAAATTAAGTTTAACCTTGTGAAAATCCTTTACAATATTTGATTATTCTCACATAGGAACCATGGCTATATCCATTAACTTCGTATAATATGCTTTGGTTATAGTATTATACAAAAGTGCCCCAGACCGTTCGTGTAATTCCGAAATTCCATACATACAACTATGCGACAAATATGTTTGATGTGAAGTAAATGTTAGTAGTTTGAGAGTATATTAGTAATGTGGACATGTCCGCAAAGTTTTCGTACCCAAATGTGCATTATACACGCCCTCGTCAACGAAGAGAGACGAATGCACAAAATTATGTATTTTATTAACACGGCTTACCTCCTAGCGCCATCTTTCATGATAACTGAACATGGGACTTGCTCTTAACTACCTAATCTTACGTAACCCCTCTAGCACCAATAATCGAAGAAAAACAAACCTTTATGTATTTTCCATAAATATAATAATTATTGTAATTAAGCTAATTTAATAATAATTTCAACGTATGAACAATGTTCTGAATTTATAACATTAGAGCAAAAATTTAAACGACTTTATTAAATAGTCAATCGTATCGGTTATGAATAGCTATATAAATGTATGTAATTTTTTATAACCATATTTTGCTTAATAACACATCACAGTAAGTTAAAATATTCATTGTAAACCTTTTGTCAAATAAACGTAGAGATTATTTCCATTGGTAACAATGGTGAAATATTTTTAATGAAAGTACTTATAACCTTCAAGCATAAAAACTAAAAGTAAAAGATGTTGACATGTTTCATATTCGTCTTTTAACAATATAAAAATCATTCGCAGTGACCCTAAAACAGATCCATTGTTAAATAGCTAACTAGTTTATTTGTTACACGCTTATTCTCGGAATAGTAATAAGTTATACAAATTTTACTCGCCAATGGATCACCACCACAACATTATTAACGCCTTTTTCTCATGGAAAGGTAGGAACAAAATTTTGGTTACTTTCATTTCTCTTTTCATGTCACCCCCGTTAGAGTTTATATATACGAGTATGTGACATACAATATTGAAAAAATCTTTAATATCCGTTTGTACTTAAAAACAAACTTTAGGCATAAATTCTTGACATTCCAAATATATCTTTGTCCTAAATATATATTTCCATTTGTCCAAGTTGTAAAAATGCACTTCTGAAACGTTTAACTGTTTGGTAATATACTTTACACGGCAGAATATTAAACAGATGTACATCGGGACAGAAGTAGTTTTTTATATTAATATTGGTCGGAGAAGAGATGTTTAAGTTCGTTTTGCCATTATCTAGTCATTTCGAAAGAGATTAAGATTAATGGTGAGTAAACATAAAAATACTCGCTTAAAATGGCTCCCTTTATGCTTTTGACTGACGCACATATTTTATGTACCTTTTGATGTCCATTATATATCAAACTTGTATATATTATATGGACTTAGTCTGGTCACGTAGGCACTGTCTATGAAATCGTAGAATGTAGAGAAACTATTTTATGATGTTTACGAATTCGATCGTATTATTTTGCGATCTAGGCAAGTATGATTCCAATTTATATATACTTAAAACTGCGTCCATCATTGTGCTAAGCTAAAATAAGACTCCAACATATTTGAGACGGGTAAGTATTTTAAATACATAAACATATATTGAGAAAGCCAAAACTATCTTTGAATATGACTAACTAGATGGACTTTAGTAAAAAAAATCATCTGAGTGGTTCAAGCGATTGTTTGAAAACCTTTTAAAAAGCATTGATAAAATCAAAAATCCGCTTTCTAATCCTAAAAGGCATTATCATCGAAGCTACTTCTGTCACCGCGAGCTGTCAAAATTAATTAATCCGCCATCTTGTACCGAACAAAGACAAGACGTTATCTATGGACCGTTCTGTTAACGGTCTAACGGGTCAATACTTTTTACTGTTAATAACTAAGGGAGATTACAAATATAGTATTTACATTTGAGATGATGGCTGATTATGAAATTCGATTTCTGTTTCAGTTAAGTATCCTCTACGTTAAGGAACTTACACACATTTAGAAGGCAAATTCTTCAGAATAAAAGTGCAGTCATAATTTATGTTTATGTAAAAGTCTATTGATCCAAGGCTTACACCTATGCATGTAAAATTTTCATAAAACTTAATGCGTGGGTAGGTGAGCTTCAAAGGATATTGAACCCCACACTAGAATTCCCCATTTTGTGGGGAACCAACCCTTCAGACTTCCTTGTGGGATCTTTCCATTTGTTTAAGTAAATAATTTCAGGCATCGCTCCATTCGTAACTCCTTATATATATTTTGAACGCTACACACAAAAAATTGTCTTAACACATTTACCAGTTAAAATTGTTTTAAATGTGAAAAATTATATAACTACAATTCACATAAATTATACCCACATTTATAAAATGCAGTCGCACGTCTTAGTTAAAAAAAGCTCGAATCGAATGCTACGAACACGAATTCCAAGCTTGTAACTGAAACCATAAACAAATCCTTTGTAAATCGAATCGTAGATAAAATGAGGCCATAAACAAAACTCACATTTCTCCTCATCGCGCCTTCGTTCAAATGCTTTGACCAGATAGGTATCACATACGGCATGTGTGATATGTATGACGATTATCGTGAGCGGTGACAATAGATGCATTATCTTTTAAATGGGTGTGAATGCCATCTCAGGCATGAATGGTATCAGCTTTCTTGTTCATTTTCGTTTTATTATCAAAACACAACACTAACGAAAATGAATAAATTAAAAAATAAACCCATTGTAAGTTTTCTAATTTTACGAGTTCAAGAACTATGTACTATAAAAATAGCAGAGTTAAAGAAACTTGGTACATTAAAAAAAATAAAGCGTATTTTTAGTCAAGCCAAGCAAATTTATAGAAGTAAATAGGTATATATAAATGCACTGTAAGCGTTAGCAATATTAAAAAGCTAAATGTTTTGGAAAATATTACACATATTCAATTGCAAAATTAATATTTTCAATCAGAATTCAAATGATGTAAAAAGTTATAAAACAAATAATGAATGGCAGCATAGAAAGTATGAATATGAATAACTTTTAAATTAGGAATCCACGAATTTCATATTTGGAATGTACAATACGTCAAACGTTAGGTTAGGGCGCGAAACGAATGGGAGCGCGATTTTTCCAAGTCAATTAGCCCACGGGGACATGGACGTACAGCCACGAGTGCGACACATGTCGACATCTGTGCGACAACTACCGATGGAACGCACGTTTCCGGACGAATTTGAGATTTTTTACGCGGTAAATTAACGCTCGGGGCTCGGGGGCGCTCGAACACGACACGTGCTTGCGATCGTGCATTCAAATGAACAGTACCCCGCCACTTCATTTTTCTATTCAATTTTGTTAAATTATACACTCTGTGCATTCGTTGTGTACAGTTATTACAAATACGATTTGTGTAAACATTTTATACATTTTAATACAATCGGACTCCTATCGTTGTAATTTTTATATAGGTATAATAAAAAAAAGAAAGTACAATTTGCGATACTAATAAAAATGTATCTATGTACTTATATTATTTTTTTTATAAAACTTTATTACTCCTATCAACCGCTAATGACCTAATCCGTACTCTAATGAAAGTTCCCCAATTTCAAACTTGAGATATTCTAAATTACAATGAATACCGTATGTATAATAAAAAAAGTATTATTTCCTATTATATTTCTACATACCCGTTTGCGTCCTCCGTTATCGACAGAAGAAAATTAAGCAATAAAATGTTCCAAGTTAATTCAAATCCTCCCTACGCTTATTATTATTCAAAATGCACAAGTTTATCATTCGCGGGACCGCCATCAATAAAGAGTTTACGACTCGCTTTACGACTAAATCAATGGATTCGTCTTGTAGCTGCGACCCCTAAAAGGTTTAGATAAAATTGGATATAAGGTTAGTTTTCTAGGTCAACATAATAAATAACAATTTAGTATTCTGTAATTTGTGGTGCCATCTCATTTATTGATATTTATTATCTGTGATATAATTTTATGGTTCCTAATACACTTGCTACTGTTTAAGTACTGTAAGTATAGTACTTTAAGTGCTACTGTACTATAAACTACCTTCACTCTGATTATTTTTCTTTAGTCTCTGACTCAAAAACTCTTAGACACTTATCTGATCTACAATTTTGGAATCCAATCCCCGTTTACAAACATATTTTAGCTTGAAATAATCTAAAGCAGACAAACAAAATATTAAAGAAAGCAATAAACATGCAATGTGTTAAAGAAAAATGTACATTGTGCGTATTATGAGCTTTTTGGGCATGAAAGGAAATTTTAAAATCAATATTAATTCTATGAATAATTTGAAGGTAATTTATATTACAATATTTTAAAAATAATTTCCCCATGGAAGTCAAACTAACTATGGTCCGACGCTGTTGGTGTTGAAGAGGTGTAATAGTGCATCATCATCAGTTAGATTCTCGAACGGTTTCCAATTCTGTTTCATTTGACACTGAAATTTAAATGATATTCATTGCATTTGGCTTTGTGAAGTCCGCACAATAAATGTGAAAATATTATTAATTTACGTCTTCGTTTATCGTTTATATTGTTTTAAAATTTTTACGGGCAATGCTTCTGATAAATGTAAGTAAAAAACAGTGTATTGTTTTAATTAGACATGGGCATTTATGAACAGATTTTACGAATTTGCACAATTAAAGGTAAATAAAATTTAATAATTTTATCACCATTATTTCAGAATGTAAAAATGTTCATTTAGTAACGAGATACAAAATATCAAGTAATTAAAACGTTTAAATAATAAAACTGTAACGTGAGAATAGACTTCCTATTATTTTATTTCTAAAAAAGTATATGCAATTATAAATAGCCCAAAGATTTTTGGTATCAGATAGTAAACGATTAGAAATAAATATGGCAAAACTCATCTGGTATCTTTCGTAAAAAAGTACATTAAACGTGGCGGTAAATTATTGTGACGGTCAAACCGATATGAAGTTACCGAAGCTTCAAACGCTTTGTTTTTGAAATTTAAATGGCCTAATTACAATTTGTTCGTGGAGAATAAATAAAGCACTCTATTATCTGAAACGTATAATTTACCAGGAAGTAAAAATTTGACGCCAAATAGCGGAATAATTCAATTTTCCGTTAAACTTAGCATTGTTTCGTTACAAGCTACGCCATCTATTGGCTACTATTGAATTAAGAAAAGGATATTTATTTCGTTATTTAAAATAAGAATAAAAATTATGAAACTTAGTTCACAGAAACGAGCTGGATTTTTAAAGGGTACTTACTATTTTACTTTTGCAATTGGCAGCTAATCCTTCATTCGGCGTTTGTTATATATATTCAAGTTTATAAGTAAAAAATATCTGTGGTGTGGGGACTCCGTAAATTTTATTGAGTGGTTCATATCATTTTTTTAATCTTTCCATGAAGTCGTTGATAACTGATTTCATTTTAATTATTGTTTATTTTTTGTTTCTATGTCATTATGTATTTTCATTTAAGTTAAGGTTACATTGATGCAAGTTTTTGAGATCACCTACGTCTATAATTATTTGATTTGGCAGACCGTGGTTACCTAAAACCTTCATATTACACGGTATACGTGCAACTAAAAAGTAAATACAGTTCTATTCTAATAAAGTTAAGGAGCTACAAAAACCAAAACAAACAGTCAAATACTAATAGACAGCTAGTAGTCCCGGGTCGGAGAGTAGCGAGACGGGGGTCAAGTAAGCGTAATTAATCGAGGTCCACTCGACTGGAATCGAACCCGATGCTGTGGTGTTTACTGCACACTGGCACGCCGCGCGCATTTACAATGCAAATCCTCAAACACCATCTTCAATCTGCGATTCAATAGCGACGCATTACAACGAGAAGCCTCCACGCTCGCATACGAAACCGAATCGAGACTATCGATTTAACTACACGGGGGCCGTAGAAAGAATTCCTTACAACAATGAGCCGGTGTAACAATAAATACCTTAATGATATCCCGAGATCGGAGAGAAAAGGCGTCCGGCGGCGGCAGGCGGAACCCGTCCCACTCTTTTCAAGAGAAATCCGACACTATAACATGTGAAACACGCAACATCACAATACGAAATGGCACAATCTCACACGAACACCATACGGATGAATCCACAGCACTGGTTTGCTTTTG
Organism: Microceris patrobas patrobas; assembly: GCA_018246795.1. NCBI lineage: Eukaryota > Metazoa > Arthropoda > Insecta > Lepidoptera > Hesperiidae > Microceris > Microceris patrobas. Next base: position 13,892 of record DWFT01000059.1, read on the forward strand.
GTACAAAATATGTTTTTCGTAATACACCGCGACCGCGACACACCTTCGACAAACAACCGACGCGCACGGCAGCCGGGCACGAACTGAACTGGTTTTGACGGGAGAGAGGGCGGGGGGAGGTGGTCGGGTGCGTTTGGTTCGGTTTTATGAAAATATTTCGTGAGTAATGCACGTGTTATGTCGGTGAGTGCGTCGGCCTAGAGCGGCCTCGGGATCTTTGATTGAAGTGCATCGTAGTACGGGAGATAAAGATAATAAAATCCTACATACGTGTCGCAGTGGTCACTCTCCGTTACAGGTCCAGTTGTGAGGTCTTTGTCTCGTTGCCTACGCTTTCTATTCGATAAAAACAAAACTTAATCTCACCCGGCTTAGTGCTCGTTGCGTTTCTATCTCCAATCAAATTTACTACGAATGAGTGTCCGTCCGATAGGTATCTACATATTAGGCTTCATATTGTAAGCATGGTGATGCTGATAACATAGAATGCCGAAGAAATAAACTGTTACAGTCTAACGCTTACGAGTATGCAAATTTAGTGTTGAAGGTTTATCGAGAAATCTGAAGGAGCAAAACATTGAAATTATAAAAGGAAGGCTTAATAAAAAGAAGATTGTAATGCAGACGATTCATTTGTTAAACTGAATAATGGCGCAAGTTAAAAATGGCCGATTGCCAAAACAAAAAGTCCAAAAGAGAATTTAAAAAGAATTGAAAATTCTTTTCGTTCGCAAATAAAAACCAATACATTAGTAAGGTCTCAATATTTAGCGTCCATATTTGCGGGTTATTTTGTAGGTACGTAGGTTGCATATAAGCTGGGATTAAGCGCTTGGAAACGTTAATTTAAAAGCGAAATGCCCGCTTAAGAGGCGGGCTAGGAATTTTACGATATTAATAAACCTCTATTAGCAGACAAGATGGCGCACGGGCGGTAATTCTGAATTATGGGGCAACGTTTGGCCGACATTTTAAATCGATGCGAACCTATCGTTCGAGGATTAATTGTTTTATGCACATGGTGGTCTGTGTGAGTGGATTCAAATCCGCCAAATGGACGGTCTGAGTGCAACGTTGGAGCACGCATAACTTACCCAAACTAACCTATTTTTTGCGAACTAGGAAACGATGAACGATTATTCTAAATATAAAAATTTTGTTAAGTCTTACAAAAGTATTTTGTTTTAGTACTCATAAAGCCACATAACAATCGTATAATGTTTTGTTTGGGATAATTTTGAACGTTCTAAAGGGGTTGAAGTAATGCTTTGAAAAAATGTTGAAATGTGTAAATTGACACATTTATATGCAGGTATGTAAGAAAAATATCAGCAACATAAAAAAATGGCATCTTAACGTTAAACAAAGTTATTTAGCCGCTTTGAATTCTCCAAAACCTTTCACTTACAAAGTCATGTATTTACAATGACATCTGTATACCTCTTCAGTTTCTTCGTTAAACACCGATTGTGGAACAAGTCCATATCCTGCACATAACGCGGACAAGGCTAATGGATCTAAAAATAAAGTACCTGTCGCGAGCCTATTGTCACTGCACACAGAAATATTTTAGCCATTGGGAGTTATTTAATGTATATCGGTCGCCATGGATTATTCAATTAAACACAATCTCCACATGAAATGCAATGGGATATATTCGCCTCATTATCCAATATTAGGCTTTTCTTGTTTAATCAAAATGTCTTTATATTTTTTTCTGTACCCGGTGTATGGCAATAGGCCCACCCCATGTTCCATAGTGAGACGTAAAGACAACTGGTGGAACGTGGGAGAGTACACTCCTCTACGATCCTCTGCAATCCTCTGCCTACCTCTTTGGGGATTACAGGCGTAATATTAAGTTCGTTCTTATTTTTATGTTTAAGCTGTAGGTTAATTGGCTTTCTTTCTTCACTTAAATATTGAGTAGTGTAGTATCTCCCTTATCTGTTAATCCTCATCTCTTACGTCTTAGAACCGAGCTATTGATAGACAAAGAAATAATAATAAGCTAACTGTTATATGGGAGGTCAATAACTCTGATGAGATTCATAAGTTAGATGCAGATAACGAGCTTTTCGTAGAAAGGCAGAAGTAGCCGACGCAAATGTAGACCAATATATGCTGGTCTGGTAAAATAGCAAATAGTATTACAATTATAGGTTACAGCTCATTTGCGTCCTAACTTACATCACCCTGCTGGGCGCGATTCTTTTTCAACAGCTGGAAAAACCTCTATATACTTTAAAACACGATA
>DWFT01000060.1:0-16138 GCA_018246795.1 Microceris patrobas patrobas
TGGATCCCGAGGTATGTATGCCCGCGAGTTTTTCAACTAAAAAGTATAGTAAATGATTATCATAAGCCTAATTCAGTCCACAGCTGCATATAGATTTCCCATGGGGCGGTTTGCCCATCATCCCTTGCTAGGCAAGCAGGTTGGGATCGAAAAGCACTGTTTCTCGCATCGCCCACGCAGCTGCATCTTATAATAAATAGATGAATGTTAGGCTAAGATATCGATTTCGTATTATATATCTGTGTAAATACGAGTATGAATAATTATATTTTTAATACACAATTGTGCGTTAAAACCTAAATTATTAGTAATAATAGTGTTCTTCATAAAATAAAAACGAAACAACATATGATTTTATACTGTAGAGGACCATATAAAGAATAAAAATAAAATAAAATATTTGTATATTGATTAAAAAGTGATATTTAGATAGCTCGCAAGAACCCCTGTTCTACGTTACTAACTCGTATTACTGAGCACCCCGCTCATCCTCCAAGACTCTTAGTAATTAATCAATAACAATATAATATTATTTTATAATGGCAGTCCCATCACGAGTAGTAAGTAAGTATTAGCGTGGCTGAGCTGTCTCGAGACTTAGCCTAGTTACAGAGAGATACATAAACAGCAGTGCGATTATAGCTGCCTACGAATGGTAGTAGGCAGAATAATTTTAAATTTTATGTATCAAGCAAGCGAACACACCGATGTGCATATATTATATCTTCACTCCTGTAATGATCCCATAAAAAAATATTTGCAGCATTTAGGCCGATACGCCGAGCTAAAGAGTTACTTCAGACATCCTAAGAACAAGTTGAACAGCCACTTCGAAGAGCTGATGTGCTATGACGAAAATGGCAAAAAGGTATACAAAGAGTATAGTCGGAGAATATTAATTACATACATTTCGACACTGGGTTAATACGCTAAATAGTTTCCATTTCGTAAATGCTAACAAGTGATGTTTGGTCTTTGCCATGTGAAATTAAAAGTGACGCAACCCACATGCAAACCACATATTATTTTAAAACATGAAAACGTTAATGGAGAAGTTACAAAATCGTCAATTTTTGTCTAACAAAAATTAATAGCTGAGTTATTAAGACAGACACATCGTAAAGGTGAATTTACCTTTTTTAAATCATCATCATTCGTTTTTGGATTTTAAATTAACGATATCAAATATTTACGACATATTGTGCTCAAAATACTCTATTTTATAGTTAATTTAATTCAAATTCTTTTATTTTGGTTTATTAAGTGTAGCTTTTGTTTTTTATTGGTTTCCGAGTTGGAATTTTATGCACGATTTATATTTAAACATTCAATTATTATAAATATTAGTTAGAACCCTCAATAAAATTCAAAATTCAAATTCATTTATTCAAAATTGGTTCATAAGAACACTTTTTGTACGTCAAAATGATGCTACCACCGCTTCGGAAGATGCCTCACTATGGAGAATAAATAATCAGGAATCAATAATCGGGACTTATCGACTGCAGATGTGTAGGCTGGACGAGGAGAGGTACTCGCCGGAGGAAGAACAATATTATGCGGCGCGCGTTCCCGATAGCCACGTTGACCGGCGACGGGTTTATTGCCTGATGCTGCTGTGCTTCACCGAGGACGAGCTCGACAGGGTTGTCGCTTCCTTCTAGACTATTTTTATATTATTATTTAAATATATATTATATGTATAACAGCCAACCTCCTGGCTGCGATCGTGTCTAAAGGAAAGCGTAAATGCATCCTAAAATGACTCATATATGCCTTGACAAAATCTCTTCATTTGGATTTGAAGAGTCTTAGGTTCAGTGTCTCGATACAGATGCTGGCAGAATGTTTCACTGCTTTGCAACCTGGAGAAGGAACGTGAAAGAATATTTTCATATTAGTAGTCGTAAATAAAAAGCATCTTATAATGATAGTAATTTTTGGTTCTTTGTTTTATTTCTAGAAACTGTCCCTCTTATGTAAATGCCCTGCTTATGTGAATAATCTATAATCAATAATAATCTATATTTATTGTCATTTATAGCCGAACCAAAAATTCGTCTACACTTATAAAAAAATTCGTTTACATATTTTTATAGAATTATGGTTCTTTTATGCCAACCATCTGCACTTTGTCGTGTGTTATCATGAATTGTTCTATTCTTTAAAAGTAAGACAAATAAAAATAACGTCTTAGTTGAAAAAGCGAACATTACCGAGGAGAGGCAAATCAGCGGAAGATGGTTAAGGAAAGATAAATTGTAACCATTAAACATCATGGAATATGTAATAGCCGTGTTATTATGCAATGGGTAAATAACCCACAGTGTAATGTAACGTTACTTACATAATAATTACTAATTAACTTTTACCCAATTTCGGGTATCACTTGTAAAATTAATAGCGTGTAACGAGCATTCAGTTAGCAGTTACCACGGTCGCCGTCCTCAATGTTCAAAGTGAACATCTCGTACTACACTGGCGGTGCTTTTACAAAACAATGGCCGTTGTATTATAGTAATAAAGAGCCGGCGAATGTTTCTACGTTATTTTTACTCGAACACGACTGAATGTGAAAACCCTATTCAGAAATCTGATAGCAGCTACATCACAATTCGATTGTATCGTTCCCATGACCAATAAGGCGTAGCTCATCGTTACATCTGCCAACAAATCATACCGTGAGGCAACCGCTTTGCGATTTACCAACGATACTGATGCGTGCTTCAAATCTCACTCTATAACCGCTCGTTTTTCATACACTTGACTTTCCACTGTAATACCCGATCCATATAGGTCTAATATATAGATCATCTCACTTCTGACACACATAGACATAACCAAATGTTTCAAAAATCTACTTTGCGTGTATCATTTGTCAAAGCTCGCGTACACAGTAGTGATAAAGTTAACATATCAATCCAGTGGAAAAGGTATTTGGCATATTATTTATGTAATCTGTTTGGTCAAATTCCTATGACATGATGTTGTATGACATTACGTATGTTATGTCACGCAACCTTGAATATTATGAAAGCTCATTAAAGACGTATTTAAATATTTTGATAAGATATCGCAACACAGTCACAGGCTGACCCAAAAGTCGCGCCGAGGAAGACGGCGCGGGTTGTCAGAGGTCAGCGGTTCGTGTCTTTGGTTCAACCGTCTGTGACGTAACACGACCGGTTGGGACCGACAGAAACACTCCACGGAGACATTCATTCGATGCAATCGGTAAATCTGGAAGACAGTGAACAGAAATTACTTTTAAAAAGATCCCTCTTGAAAGATTTGCACTAATATTGTAAAAGAGCGTGCATCTAATGACAGTTTATTTAAAGGTTTTTAGAAAAAAATTCAAAGCTGTTCTCACGTACTTAATTTGTTCTTTACTGAAACGCCCATCAAAAACCAATTGCTCACAAATTATTCAGCGCAAAATGTAAAACCTTGGCCTTTCCAACGTTATTATCCACATTAGGTTGCGGCTTACACATTTATTAACGTACGACACATGTTTTCTACAACAAATATATCTCTATGTGTATATGCATAAGAATTATTTTTAGGTAAAGAGGTGTCATCTTCAAAACAACACGGAGCCCGTGGAAATGTTAAAGGCCGTCGTGGTCGCGCGAGCTGATTGATGTTCCCATAACCTTATAAGAATTCTATACGATTAAGCAAATAATAAGCTTTTAAGTAAGTTATGATTGTAACTCTATTATTTTTAAGCGGATTATTGTATATAGTTTAAGGCTTTAAGCGTCTGACCTTATGTTACTAATTAATGCTAGTGTTTTCTTATTCTGTAACAATGTTGTAGAGAACAAGACTATAGTAATAACGTCCTGGCTGGCCATTTGTCAAATAACAAAGAACTATTTGCAACCTTTCCAATATTTTACTGTTAATATTAGGAAAGAGTGTGTTCTGTGAACATTATCGGTTCATTGTTCTAAGGAGTTTCCTTTCCAACGTTCTATATGCTTAAAATAAGTTCAGCAAAATTAAGGCTTTAAGATAGTGTCCAAAAGCAGATAGTCAGAATTCATAAACTTTAAAACTGACAGCTAAGGCGTGTGTCACGATGTTTGGTCGTAGATTTGGTGTCTGGATTATTTTTGTAGTCAGACTTACGTGCCAGGATTTGAACTCCACACCGCTATTGAAAGACTGAAAGCTAAGCCATATAGGTTCTCACAGTTTGCGTCTTGAATATTACAAATCAATAAGTTATTAAAATTAACGGATAAGGCAGTGAAAAATATGAGCACTACATTACTCTGCGGATCCTTCTCGGGGAAATACAGGCGTGAGGTAATGATTACTAATAATATAGATGTAGGTAAATATCTTTTGCATCAGTATTTTGCACTTGGCTGGTATTTAAAAAAAAAAACTATTTATTAAGTATCGCTAGCATTAATGGCACTGTACAGGCGAGCTGGGACGTCGTATACATAAGTTCTATAATCGTTTACTTGGATACAATGTTAATTCTGTAATACAATGTTATTAATGCTACTTTTAGTGTGCATAAATTTTTGATTTATACCTAGACTTTGTACCTATAGTTTTATAATGTTGATGTCAGTAACAGTGACCGTAGACATGGAGGGCTAAAGAGTATAATAATAATAGGCGCACTTACCAATTTTGTTGATGTTGCGACCGCATATGAATTCCATTGATTTTTGAGGCAATATAGCAATTTTTGTGCTGTAAATATAATATATTCTGATAGAAGAAAAACGCATTTTGTTGAAAATGGAGTCGCAGTAGTTTTTGTAAGAGTTTTTTAAAAAGATTTACAGGTCCTTTGATTACATACATTTTGTCATAGTGAACTTTTTAATTTTGAGATACGGTCCTTGTCCAGCAGTCGAACAATAAAAGGGTTAATGAACTGTTATATATCTTTAACAACGCATAATTTAATATAAAATTTTCAGAGCACATCCTGAAGTAGATATATATTATAAAATAATCTTTAACATTAACACTGCTACTTTTGGTTTATACTCGTAGAAACGAAATTAATAGTAAGATTGAAACAATTGTATTGTATTGAATATATATTTTTGTGTTATTTAAAACATAGTAACACTAAACAACGCATAATGCACTCCAACAGATTGTACGGAGTAATAGAGAATTTCTAGTAATGACTCAGAGCCTGCATCTGTGCCCGGTGTACCTATGGCCATAGGCTCATCACCTATTGCATGAGAGGTAAACGCAACTGGTGAACTGCCTACCTCTTCGGGAATTACAGGCGAAATGTTACGTTGTAAAATAATTTGTTAATTACAACGAAACATTTTTCAAAAGCGCTTAGCTTTTATTTTGTGTTAAAAATTTGCTATTTTACATTTAATATCAACTGCAAGTCCAAACCATTACATTTTTCTGTTATCGCCACCATTGTATGAGCATCGCCGAGTCTGGACATACACATGTACAAATACCTATTCGTAATGGTACCTATTGTTTGCAACAGTACATTAATAATATAATCTATTGCGATGCTTTTACTACTGACATTTGGCCGTCAATTATTACTTAAATAAAACTACACTATGCACAATATTACTTACAAACACATGTATCTATCTATTGTCCATTTGACACTCACACTTCTCCATTCAAACTTAGTACTTTTACTAGTATGGTTAAAGATGAGCCGGCTGAATGTTTGGCTTGCACGGAGGCACCACGCCGACCCGACCGCAGTGTTGCAACCCGTCACAGAAGAAATACATACATATATAAGAGGGACGTTTGGGTACGTAGTCATCCCACATTGAAACTATTCTTTGAAGAGAACGGTCGCTGGACACTAAAACAATAACTAAAATGAAATTGGTCAGTATGACGTATGACGACTGTGAAGTGAAATACAAGTGTCGTGAGAAGTGAGACGTTTGCTGGATTGTTTAAAATCAGACGCGGAAATAAACTATGTGGATTTGTTTCAGCTCGTGGTGCTCGCGTTGGTGGCTGCCGCTTCTTCTGCTCCCCAAAATCCCCAAGATGTACAAATACTGCGTTACGAGTCCAACAACGCGGGCATAGATTCTTACAATTTTGCGTAAGATATATATATATATTGGCACTTATTACCAGTGTTGATTATTTTTGCGCCAATATAATATCATCACTTATATTTTATTAAATTTCAGATGGGAACTTTCGGATGGCAGCAAACACGAAGAGCAAGGCCAGCTGAGGAATCAAGGAACAGAAAACGAGGCGATAGCAGTACAAGGGCAATACGCCTGGGTAGGACCAGACGGCGTGACCTATACTGTAACATATGTGGCTGACGAGAATGGCTTCCAGCCCCAGATCCAACAAGGACCCGGTGGTGCAGTGCCGCCAGCGGTGGTAGCTTCTCTCCTAGGTTAAGCAAAATTTCCTAAAATCGGAGACTTCGATCTGTAAATAGCACAATACTCATGAGAACGTATATAATATTTATATACAATCTTAGGATATTTTTATATAAGTATTAAATATAATAATTTAATTTTTGTATTTTACTTCTACAATACACGAATGTGTCATAATGGATGAAGTCATTAAGGCACCCAATGTCATACAAGTACAATCGGCCGTAGACTAAGTCGCAGGTTCTATTCAGGAACGCTTCGTATATAAAGTCAATCGTGAGGAACAATATTGCTAGTATCTTATCGCATGATTATCGTATTATGTCACTGTACCCGTATTATTGTGCGATATGTTATAAAACACTAATCAGTACCTAATAATATTTGAATATAAAAAGAGTGAAATAATATTTCTGTCTGTCTGAAAATGCCTTTTATATTTTATTATTTCTTTTTATATTGAACTACTTTGGGCTCTGCAGAAACAAAATAGAAAACTTTTACACTGTACTCGCAGTTGGTTTTCACCCATTTATGCAAGAATAGCTTTTAAACATATGTACATATGTTTAAAACCCATGGTTTCAATGGTTTCGGTTATTTTTTCATACAAAATTATCATTATTTTAAGAAATTTACAAAACTTGTGTTAAAAGAGACGATTCGCTTACTATACTATCATTATTTTACAATAACTTTTTATGACGAGTTACAAAAGTAATCAGCGATAGTTTTAAAATTTTTGGCAATGCCATGAAAAACAACAGGCGGGAATAATATCGATTTGAATAGTTGATGTTTTTGGAATCATCATCATCATCATCATCAGCCTATCTCGGTCCACTGCTGGACATAGGCCTCCCCCAATGAGCGCCATCGCGCCCTGTTTTTGGAATGTGATATAATAATTGATAGAATATGCGCTGCGAAGCGCATAATTTAGGCGACATTTAAATCTGCGGAAATTCTGACCTCCATTAATCGGCAAAACATACTTAGGCGTGAACTTGAACCAAAACTGGTCACAAACTAGACGAGACTCGATGAACTGGAACGCCTTGTGTGCATCGACCTTGCACTTACATGTTTAAGATTTGCACATATATATGTTAATCATGAGATTCCTGTGATCAAATATTGCACGTTTGTATTTAAAATTGTTTTAATGCACTTTGATACAGCAGCTGGAAATTAACCTACCACTGAGTACAATTTGAAAGTGAAAGGGCTAAACTTAACATCAGCACACGCCGCCTCGGAAAGTTACACATTCATCTGTTTTATGAAATTCTACAAACTAATGATCAGTGAAGACATCATTTAAATATGCTTAATATTCGCAGTTTCAACTCACAGTTGCAATAGGAACAGTTACGTTTATCATAATGTATGCTGATGTTATTATATATTATTTCATCGCTTGTATAATAGTTATATCGGCACAGTTATGTATATTTTGTTCTTCGATAACTGAAAGTATCATTACAGGCGCAAACATAATGGGTTGGGATATACTAAATACCCATTAGATTACAGAACAAGAAGATTTATTAATATTAATACATTAATCAGAATAAAAAAATACATAAAGTCTAAATTTGTATTATTATTTGTTTTAAAAGTACATATTTTATAGAATAATAAAGCAAGGTTGTGAGGCATAAAAATCGCAGAACACTACCTATATTATGACTTACATTTTAGCGTTTTCCAGTGTGCTACGATAATTATTCCCGTAGGTATATCATATTATGCACCACGTTCAGCGCTTAAAAAAAGACTGTCAGCGAGCAAAGCCGCGTACTCGCCATAAGAAATAAGTACCCATCATTACGGGCCGGCAAGTCAGCTTTTTAGGGGGAAATCACACACATCAAAGGGAATCGGCATGTAATCGTATGCGCGTGCCTTACATGCGCCCATGCAGCGTGTGTTCAGTCGGTGGAGCACAGCAAAGTCGTTCATACGTACGTGTCGCACTGCAATCGCTGTAAATTTACAACTCACAGAAGTTGACTACGCACCGCACGATAGTGCAGTAACGAAGTACGGAGACGTGGATTGTGGGATCGGTAGCATTTGGTACACGGAATCAGATGCCAGGAACGGAATTATACGCATGTGCCAACCTGATTTTTGCGTATTGCACGTGCCATACAAAAAACACGGCATGATTTTTAATGGACCGCAGGCGTTATCACGTGCTAGCAATGTGCAGCATCAAGTAATTGTAGGTTTATTTGTTTTCTGTGAGAGTTACGGTCAAAGGGTCAAGGATTACAAGAAATATAAAAGAACATAAGAACAACTATAGCGACAGTAAATACTCAATACGCTGATTCCGAAAATAACAACAATTGTACATTATATTGTCCTAAATGAAAGTTTTAAAAACAAGAAATACCCTCTTAATCTTTACTTATCAGGGCATTTTCATTAAATAAATTTCTTTGTCTTCAGTTTTTTTTGTTTAAATTTTTTGTTTATTGTCTTATGTAAATGCTGCCAATGTTTTGGGAACCATGACTCTCTAGGACATTTTAGATGACCTTTTTTTTATAAATATTATTTAACTTATAATATTATTATTATTTACAAAAAGTTAATTATTTTTAAAATGTTGATGTTAATACTATTAAATAAATCATAATAAGTTATATTCTATTTTTTATAGATGCATATCTTTGTAAATACGATACATACTACATTAAATAAAAAGTTTGAGACCATAAAAAAATGATCCCCCGTTTTGGGGGTGCCATTTTTCGTACACCTTATACATGTTCACGAGAACAATATTAAGTACAAATAACATTCAAGCCCATAAAAATAACTCCCGTATTCTTTTACCTACATTTAATAGTAAGTAAATATCCTTCGAACCAATAGAAGATTTCTCGATCGATTCATAAATGACATAGTTATGAAGTGACAAACATAAAAAAAGAAATACACGCGAATTGAGTATCCTCCTTTTTTGAAGTCGGTTAATTAAGAATGTTGAAGCGCGCGCCATCACACCTGTTCGCCAACAGAAACAAATAAGCGAGCAATAGTTGCTCATATAGACAATAAAAATAATATAAACCCCTCTATACTTTCCAGAACCATGGATGACGAACTGAATTAGGCTACTATAGCATTAAATAATTTTCCTTTCATTGTTGACTAAATGGCCTGGTCATCCTGGCCAACGTGCGATTTAATTTGACGTATTGCTGTAGATAATGCTACAGTTACATCTATGTCCTTAATATCCTGGAACGTGAGGGTGGCATCACGCCTGTAATCCCCGAAGGGATAGGCAGAGGAGTGTAGTATGCACCCGCGTTTCACCAGTTACGTTTACATCCCATAGAATAGATGGTGAGCCTATTACCAAACACCGAGCACAGATCCAGACTCTGAGTCATACCTGACCCGGGAATTGAACTCAGCACCTTCCGGCATTCGACCAACGGGACGGTCGAAGTACCCTAGAACGTGATGAAAGTGTTTATTATTATTATATCATCACGGCAACTCCCTTATTTGCGGCTATATCTGTACCCTTAGAGATCTGAGGTGCTTTTTCTGCATTCTCTACTCGTTTCGTACACGCTTTAAAATATATGTACATATTGTTACGTATAGGTACGTAGATTGGCGGCTGGAAACGATGCAATGTACTTGCAGAGGATGACGAATAAAAGATGGTCTCAGAGTGCACAAACTATTTATTTACTCTCTAATATATCGCTGGTATTCGCAGAAATCACTTCCTGTTATCGCTCGTTGAACCGTTCATAATCGCTTCCGAAAACATGCTCTTATAATTATGTATACCTATAGGCAATACATAAAGAACAGCGAAGTTTCCAGATACTATCGGCCGTAACAATATTATTATATTATTTATCACATAAACATATTTTGGTTTCAATTTAGTTAATTATGAGATATAAGGATAGGTGTGACCCGTGCTATTATTAACTTCTATTGTACTTATGAATAACATCGAAAGCTGTGGATTAAAGTGCACAAAATTTTTAACTGTTATATTTCATGAAACATACATAATTAATAATTATGTAAATGTAGCATTAACCATATTGCATAACTTTTTCGATACATTTTATATAAGCATCATCAGAAAAACATGCATTAAAATAAAAGGTGTATATAAATGTCACTGGAATATAACAAAATGACTCAAACAACCTGCCAAAACTGCATACTTTACAAGGCCGCCGCGAGTGAATCCTGCGCTCTCGACTACGGGGCTGAGACGCTCACGCGGACCACCTACGCGCTGCCGGGCGACCAGCCAAACATATTTATATAATCTGACTATCTAGATTATCTAGACACAGCTACATGCCCATGCTACAGCTACCTAATGATGAATATTACATTTAGTGGTATATAAGAGTATTGGTTTATATTTCTAAGTACTTAACATTTTTTAGTCCTACTACATAACCTACGCTTCTTAATGTATTTCATACGCTTAAAAAATAGAATATACTCGTACAATACGTAAGAAATGATGTCGGATTTATAACGTCTTCTAAAATACCTACATTGATATGAACACATTAAAATAAATTAGATATTCTCCATTAAAATTAGCATAAATTTAAACGTTTACTATAATTTTCCATTTATAATGCTCATATTTTCAAATAAAATTTTACTAATAATTTTATGACCACTATATGTTCCACAACATTAACGTCCGTCTGGATATATATATTTTTTTACACATACGAAAACTTTAATAGCGTTGTTGAAGAATGTACAAATCGGTGAACAAAGACGAAACTTTACTGTAAAGAATAGCAACGTTTAAAGAAGTGTTACGACTTTTATATCTATGGAATTACTTATTTATCTATTTACCTTAGCTCTTAATCAGATTTCGAAATCATTCACCACATCTTCATTTGTTGGCACGTTCTAAAATACGATTACAAAACATAAGTGGTCGATTTTATCAAACTGTCAAAGCATACAATTAACCCAGATGTATTGTATAAACCGTTCAAATTTAAAGCTGTTTTTCCAAATGGAAAATAACATGAACCGCTGTAGGCCATATACCAATACCGTACACCTCATGTGCCTGTGAACCCCCTTTTATTATACGTATATCGTGTAGAATGATTATTATCTTACTCCTTGCGGAGTCGCCATAATACATGTAGGTATGTGTTTATATAAAAAAATGTTTATAATTAGCTTTTATTAAATGTACACACACATGAAAACAATTATCTTTAACATACTTTTCTCATACTTTTTATCGCTTTGCTATATACAGCTCTCTCAGAATTAAAGGTATTAAGGCCGCAGTCTACCACATTGACTGAGTACATTGGCAGGGCTCACATGATTTAGAATACACAATAGAGAACTCTAAGGCGTGCAAGTGCCCCTATAGTTAGGTCCTTCACCGTTGCAGTCATTGATATTTAAGCTTAAAACGCACATAGGTAAGAATATAAAATGAGGTGTGCGCCCGGAATGGTCCTCGGGTCCTCCAAATCAAAATTGTGTATTTTGTTGTGTGTTTGTGTGGTTGTCTAGAGAAGACAGTCATAAAATCAACTATCATCAGTCTCTATCAGTCCATTGCTCAATGTAGTTCTACCCTAATGAACGCTTATATATTTTTGTAGGGAGTTTATGCCCATAATTCCCAGGCGACGCATGCGGGTTGGGGATTGCATAGTACAGTTTCTCCCACCGCTTACGCTGCAACCCGTCGGCGGTCTGTACATTTAGCTGCACATAGGTTGCTGCGGACTGCGACCAGCCGCTGACATATCTATATATAACGTAAATATTACTTTATAATGTAAAATCACGCCTGCAATCTCCAGGTAATAATCTCTCCGGGGTAGACAGAAGAGTGTAGAACACTCCCACGTTTCACCAGTTAAGTTTACTTCCCACCATCGAATAGGTGGGGAGCCTATGGCCATATACCGGATACAAATCCAGAGTCGGAGCCACAACGAGAAATTTCTACTAGATAATCTAAGTTAGAAAAAATTCAAGAGTACCTGGCCCGGGATTTGTACCCAGGACCTGTCGATCGGCACTCGCCCTTGCAACAACTGGACCTTGACAGTCACAACTTCTTCACAACAGTTTGCAAATATGACGCTAATTATGTATTCATAATGCAGTGTACACCCGCCCCCTCCGGGTGAAAGCATGTGTGCAGCCAACAGAATCTACACGTGCAAAAGGCGTCATTTAGGAATACTGCATGTCCGTAAACTGTGCAGTCTGGTAAGGATAGACATATTTAGCACTTGATACTCTGCCCATTTCGAACGGAACCTAGCGTGACAATATAATAATTTAAATAAAGTGTGACATAATTATGAAATCTTAAAATGGTCGTAAATGAAGTTTGAAGCGTTTCATGCATGTACAACAGGGATGATACAAGTAAATTCTTTTTACTCTTGGCTAATTTTTCTTTATCTAATTGTAAAATGTCTTTTTATGTGTAATTTTATATATATATATTTACAACCTCATACTCTTCAAGACACCTATTAAAATCTGTTAATTTCCAACAATGTCTTTTAAACATGTGTACTTAAACAAAGGCGAGTCGTGCCATCTGCCCTCAACGTGAGACAAAAAGCCTTTTAAATTACACTAAATTGTAAAGTGGCCAGATAATGTTAATCGGCAAGAAATATGAAAAGCGCAAATCAAATTGAACAACAAAACGTCGGCTAGATAATCAAATTCGATTAGTGGTTTTGTTTGTTCATGAGTCGATTATACAGCATTGTGACTCATGTTATTTTCTCAATTGGGTACATCTAAGCCATCGAGCATCTTCAGACACGCCTAATAGATATTCCAGACTACAGTTTCAGATCACTGATTAGAAAAACATAAAAAAGTGGCTCATTTAATTAATATTATTTTCTATGACCGAGTTATAATTAATTGTACATAACAAGGACAGATGTATTTTCACTTACATACTCGTATCTGCATTAAAGTTAATGTTATAAATATTTGCAGTCAAAATAATGTTGGAGTATGAAGCAGTGGTAGCTCAGTAGTTAGAAATTGAACCTCCACTCCGTACGTCTGGGTTCTAATCCCGACGCGCACCTCTTCACAAAATATGTGTTTTAATGTCGTATATCACTTACTAGAACGATGATGGACAACATCGTAAAGATATATGTACATCTTACAGCTCAAAAAAGTTTTCTAAGGCTTATGAAATCTGCCACCCCCGCTTGACCCGCATGACTAATGGTCTTTATCTTCTCATTATGAGGGGAGAACCATGTTCAACAGTTGAACCATACAAGCTATAAAGTCATTGATCTCTTTTTCAGACACGCAATTGTACCTCATATAATTAAGTCTGAGAAGTAGTCTTGAAGTGTGTTTTGATAATAGGTATAATGTATAATATAGAGAATATAATTATGTACTAAGTATGTATATTGTAAAATAATTAATTAAAATTAAATTAAAAATACCTAATTTAATTTTAACAATTGAAGGTAGCGCGTTAAAAATGTTCATTTGCTTGGGACTATTTCGCCCGAGAGTCGTGCACATTGTGTGCGTACGAAATGGATATCTCGGATGACTTTAACACATAGTTTTTTAAGTGTGTTACAAGCAGTGGCGAGCGGTTAACCTTCACCGCTAATTCGGTATTAACATGTCATTCGGGTATTTTAAATTGTAATAAATAATTCATCTGCTTTCGATATAAAGGTTGCGGTTGGATGTCTCGCGCTTACATCTTCGTACATAGCCGACGCAGGACCACCTTCTACAGATATGAAATTGGTCTGTATTTATAACGTGCATAAGTTGTGTACACATACCTACGTATAGTGCAGTGATCTAGTGTTGCTATATTCCAAAAGTGCATTTCGTCTGTTGCTCTTACACGTGTAAACAATGCTTCAAAATTTGTCATACAAACGAAATGATACGTGTCGACGTTCAGTTTTGTTTTCGAATAACATATAAAGTAGTAATGAAATAAAGTTATACACGAAGTGTAAAATTAGTGATAAATAAACATATAAATATTTCATTACAGATTATTGCACTGTGCTTGGCTGCCGTGGTCGCCGCCGCACCCCCAAAAATAATAACATACTCCGCCGACAATGTCCAGCTGCTGAAATACGACAATGACAACGATGGAACCGGCTCCTACAGATACTCGTTTGTTGCTTTTTATTTCACTTTTATTTGAGAACATGCAGTTAAACTATCGTAATAGAAAATTATTAGAGAAAGAACATTTCAATGGAATATTTACTTTCTATTAACTATTAACTATACTATATTCCCATACGATATGGGTTACGGCTTGGGATAGCAATCGAAAACATTATTTCTCTTTTGTAGATGTAACCGAATTGATCAGTTGAGATCAACAAAATATTTATGGGCGATAGCAATTCTGGTAAAAAAACCTTTGAACTTGGCACAAGAACGGAGTGTTCAAAGATCTCCTATATGCTGGATTTTTATTATTTTATTCCATCTATTGCAACCAATACAGAAGTGATAAAACTATGCGTAGAATGCGCCAGTAGTGTTCGGACATCGTGTCATTTAATCGCTACCGGAGTCATAGTTTTGAGGAGTTTCTGTATGTAGCTCAAGGCGAGCCGGTTACGTTGGTAATTATTTTTGAATTCCAAAAATTGTTAGCAATGTAAATGAATAAGACCCTATAAGCCGCATGAGTATATTTTCGCTGCATGTTTATGCAATTCAATGTGCACTTTATTTGTTTTATATTATTCCTACTGCTTTTGTCAACATTTTGTGTCAATTAAATCAAATTAAATTATTCATAAAATATAACGCTAAACATCGTAAAACGATTTGAATCTTAAACTTTCACTGGAATTATAAATTGTTATCAGTAGGTTCATCGTATTATTTCCAAATGTTATGAAGCGTGAACATTATAAAATAATTATTCTACTAATTCCAACTTGGTATTTTTGGAACTTGTAATTTTTGGTTCCCTTAAATGTGCTATTCGGGGTATCAAGGGCAATATGTGTTTAACTTTAGAAAACCTTTCTACTTACAGATTCGAACAAACGGACGGCACGAAACAAGAAGCGACCGGAGTGCTCAAAAACGCAGGTCGTGAAGACGAGTCTATCGCAGTGCAGGGCTCCTACTCGTGGGTGGACCCTGATGGGGTGGTCTACGTCGTAACCTACACTGCCGACGAAGATGGCTTCCAGCCTGAAATCCAGCAAGGCCCTGGAGGTGGAGTTCCGCCTGCAGTAATCGCGTCCCTCCTGGGTTAATAATCCTTCAAAATGTGATGACTAGTCGACGTTATTTTACTTAGAAATAAAATAGTAAATTGTAATGTTGTACATTTATTCGAACTATTTGATAAATAACAAGACCTTTCTCCTATATATAATAAAAATAATATAACTACATAAACGATTATGTACATCTAGAACCTCCATTCGAGTGCGCCAAGGTTTACAGCTCTTTGAAACGTCTCGTAATGTACTCATACGACCGTTATTCTTAAAATACCACAGAAAAAGGCATATTTTATTGATACCTCTTATTGTCATATAAAAATGCAGTCCTATAAAAATGTGAAAACTATACAAATAAATAAAATTGGAGTATCTGTTTGTGGTATTAAAATAACCGCTATTTACTAAATGCATATGTATGTATATACGGTACTTATACCAAAATAA
>DWFT01000061.1:0-16103 GCA_018246795.1 Microceris patrobas patrobas
ATCATGATGAATTACAATCGTGAAAACACAGAGATTTCTCCTTGTCAAGTTCTGATTGTGAATACCAATGTGTATATTTCTGCTGTAAACGAACTACGTAATGTAGCGAAGTTAAAGAACTGACTCACTTTTGGACACGTGACTCTCATCACAAGAGGACATAAATATCAACTTCTATAATGCTGGTTTAGCATCTAGCGGGGAGAGATACTGAGTCATCATTTGTGTCATAGGGACATTCATCAATGTAAAAGCCTTCAACAGGTTACAACACCTGACGGTAAGAACAGAAGTCATGTAATTAATCTTGGTCCACTTCATCATCAGTCTTTAGGAGCCCACTGCTGGAAATAGACTTCCTCTAATCGGAGCTACTCCCTCCGATATTCGGCTTTCCAAATCCGAATCGATTTATCAACAGCAAATGTATTAAACCTGTTTTCTGCATCTACAACATAATATGAAAGGTCCTACCTCCTTCAAGATGGAAGGGTGACTAGCAATAATGACGTTGGGAGGATCGCCAACAGGAGTGGCGGCGCCGCCCACGTTGCTGAATATCACCATCGACATCAGCACGGGGACTGGGTTCAGTTGCATCACCTCACATAGCCTGCCATGACGGTTATTAGTATTAGGTTTTCAAAAGAACATCTGAACTTCAATTGTTACTGTGAGAGACTGGATAACAGTTACGACTTGTACGCAGTATGCCCCACAGAGTGGTTGCTATAGTAAAGGAAAAGTGTGGCCCAACAAAGTATTAATGTTTTTATAATTTACTAATGGAAATAAAGTAATTTAATCATTAAAAGTAGTTTTATATCTCTCTAAACACGAAATATGCAGTAATATATAGGGTGCCTAATTCTTTTGGCCAAGGCTGTATATGGATTGCAGCCGTTATACGGTATAGTCTCTGACCAGATTAAACGGTTGTATCTGGAGAGAGGTTTCTTATTATCCTTAGTTTGAAATCTGTTTAAATTAATAATGTTTAGTAATTTTCTGCCATCTGTTAAGGAAAGATGGAAGCCTTTGTCCAACTAACCGTATGGTCACAGGCGTCATAAGAAGCACGGTGGTGACGTTGTCCAGAAATGTGGAGAAGAATGCAGTGAAGAAGCACAGGCAGTTGATGAGAGGCCACGTTTTTCCTCCTGTTACCTGGAATATTTGATCAGCAAAGAGCGTAAATGGAAAGTCTAATTTAATTCAGCTCCCACCTCTATCATTAGCCTATTCTCGTCTACTGCTGGACTTAGATCTCTCCAATGACACGCCACAGAGCTCGATCTTCAGCTCTTCGCATCCAGCCACTGCCAACCACTTTTCGTATATCGTCACTCCACCTGGCTAATGTTTTAAGTGAGTTAAATTTTCGAATTATGAATCTTATTTACATTATTGTATAATTACACTGTATTTGAATTTAAATGAGTATAATGGTGACAGTGATGGGAAAATGACCTATTAAGAGCGTGAAGCGATGATTATTCATATTCAAATTTTATTGTAATTCATATCACGTTCAAATAATATTTAACGAGCATATTATTATCATATGGTGGTAAAATTAAAAGGAGGGAATTATATGATTATAATGGGATATTATATAGCGTAGCGTAGAACGCCCTCTAGCTAGGTGGAGGTGACGATATACGCTAGGTGGCTGGCACTGGTTGGATGCGAAGAGCTGAAGGTCGAACTCAGTGGTGTGCTATTGGAGAGGCCTATGTCCAGCAGTGGACGGGAGTAGGCTGATGATGATGATGATGAATGGGATATTCATAAAAGTTTCTCTGTTCTCAACGCATATTCTAGAACATTCTTAATCAGTATTTCTCACTGAAACTTTACATTGGCGTAGAAAGTGGTTATTGGGTGTCAACTGCAACTCTTTTCAATTCGAAGGGATAATATTAATCGCACTTTAGAAAAGAAGGGTGGAGGGTTCGATCGCTTAATCGATTAGGACGTGATAAGACGTCGGCCGTCTAACGCCGCTGATTCAGAGCTTCCTGCAAAAAAGCTTATAAAACTCTACTCCAATTTCAAAAGAGTTTCCGTCTAAAAAAGATTTAAGCTTTGTAGTTACAGTAATATTCAACTCGCAAATCAATTCACTCTCGACAACAAATCACATCAGAAACAAATCACGGAATGAGTTTGACAATTTTCGTAGCGTTACTAAAATTAATTTCAACCAACAATTTGGATTTTTCATTAATTTACCACATATCTACCTGAGTATTTTTCAACTTAAAAAAAAAAAACAAATATTATACATACTTGAAATGCTCATTTAGAGCTATTAACATTTTTGTATTAATCAGAAATATATGATTAATCTGTAAAGATCACATCATACAAAGTAATGGCATTGTAATTGATAAGTCTTTGGACTTTACCAAGTCTATGGTAGCTACCAAAGACAATATATAGCCTGTTATAATTTTATGTTAGGGTGCGCCAATTTTTCAAAGCTGATATGATGTGCGGTTGTAATGGCACATATTCAAAGCACGTAGCTGCATTGTAATTTAGTGCAGTTGAACTGTTCCCAATGCAGATAATGTTCACTTGCAAATGCACCCCGCATTGCGATGTTCCGAATTGTCTATGGTTCTTAGGCCTGCGCTTTCTTAAGCTTGGTTTGCACCTTAAAAGTAATTGCCGAACATTATTAATAGCAAATTTGATTAAACCCTACGAATGGCAAATATTCGGTAGCTCCAGCGAATATAAAAATGCTGCTCTCTGCCTACCCCGCAAGAGACTTGGCACGATGATATATTAGGATATTTGGGCGTGAATTTTGGTAACCCTAAAAAGTTACTATCTTCCAGGACATCAACTTTTTTAACTTTCATCGTGTACTACTTTTTAGAACTGATGTAAAAATATCTGTAACCAATAATAAATTTATAGATACGTACATAAAAACGCGCAACTGAATACACCAGCGAAAAATAATTCTTACTCTATCCAAACAAAACGCATTTAACGATCTAATCAGTTTAGTCATCACCACGTGTCATCCGACATCATGCGTTTATCTATAGAGATATAGAATTATCGACAACATTGAAAATAATACATCGCCATCAAACACTGGTAGCTGTAGAATATAAATTTAACTAATCTTATAGCGACTAGCGTTTAGTGTGACCGTAAATAGCGTTTTCGTGAGTGTCTCCGTGCTTCAGAGAGCACGTTACTCGGTCCCCGTTTTTATTACTGGCCGAGGTCGAAGGTCTTTTGGGCGATTTAAAAACTTCCTGCACACGGGCTGCCCGATAACCCGTATCGCCATTTATTCCACTGGAGAAGATTAATTGGGAATGAGAATGAAATGTGTGATCAGCAATTGCTAATATAGTCAATATTCACTAACAGTAATTGACATTATAAAAATAAAAATGTCTTGACATAAGTAAAACCTAAAATATTTATGAGAATATTTATATTTTTTTATTTTATTAATAACTCTGTTTTTCATTAGAGTGCCATCCAAAAATATTATCAGTTGACTTTATTTCTTTGAAATAAAAGTACTGATTTCTCAGACATACTATAGTACGAAAATCAGTCTTATTTCAAAGCTTCTAACTTAAAGTTAGGCAACATTATAACTGGTATTAAGGCGAAGTGTAAACGTACCGTCATTTAAATTGCCATAGGAACAGGACAGCATTAAATATGTAAGCCCACCCTTAACATCTCGCCTCTTTCGCGATTAGCGCATTTATAGTATGTCACTGCCTTAATCAATAACTGAGGCGGTGACATTGACCATTTATGAACAAGGAAGATGTGCATTATATGTATATCTAGAAATTCCCGTGTCGTGTCCGTTCCGTTGGCAGCGACAATTCTAAGTTATATTTGGTATTGTTATAGAATAGACGGCGAGCTTAGGTACACGTTTCCAAATTAATCAGCCAATCTAAATTCAGGGGTAAATTAATAACGCTTGTCTGTCCTGTCCACTAGCGGTCCGTTTGTGTTTGGCTGTATACGTATTTACATTAGATATAACAGTAATTGAAGAAGTTGAAATTGTTTGTGTAAATGAATAGGGGATTGCGGATTTGCAAGTATTATTGCTGCTGAACAGTAATTATATAATAAAACCGCGCTTTTGATTACCTACTGTCGCGGAGCAGAGATACAAATACAATAGCTTGCAATTAATGATTTCGTGATGATTTTAAGTTGTTATTGACTTTTCCAAATTTGTGCTAGTATCATTTCTGATCCACAGTAAGATCAGTCAATGTGGTCTCAGTAACCGAGTCCTCGGTAAGCGGAAACATCACATCCAGACCGTTTTTCCAACATCGTGACCCTCGTACCCGCAACCAGAACATTATCGCTCCGGTACCCGACTTGACCCTTTATTTTCATAATGAATCCTTCATTCGAGATGTCCCCATCTTTATCAGAGACATCTGTTGATTTTCTTTGTTAACTTCCCTTTTGTTAGGCCACTATTGTTCTAGTTTGAAACTTTTGCTCTTGTAATAAAGTTGAATCTTGTGTTTTAATAGGCCGTATAATGAAGGTATTGTTTGGAATAGAGGGCGCCCGTATCGTCACATGTGCCGTACTCGTTAAGGCTTCATAAGCACTTTTCTACCCGTATGTACGAGTCGAGGACTCTACACATTTAGGTGGGGGTAACAAGCGATTTTATGCTCTGTAGAGTTTTAGTTCGCTTAGTAAGTTTATTGCTGTGATAGCTTTCTGTTATATACCGATTCTGTTTTATTTGAGTTGTTGTTTGACAGTACTAATTCGTGTAATATCAATTTCTGGCTGTTTCTCTTACTATATCACGACTTACAAGCTCCTTGCTCGTATCTATGATATCTTCCATCGCAAATATATGAAAATATTTCAATACAATTTTATATGTTTGAATATTTTGGCCTCACCTCATATTTAGCTATACCTAACAGATTATGAATTGATTTAATTCTTGATTGTACAAAATAACTAAATATTTACAGTTCAATCATGCAATAAAGTAAATAATATAAAGCATCAATATATAGTTCATATTTAAGTACTTATTTAATTGAGCTAAATATTTACGAATTCAAAAGCTTCAATGAATTTCCAAAATGAAGGACACGTATGTAGGAAACGAAGTCAGTCAGTATAAAGCAATTACAAATTAAAAAAAAAAAAATTTAAACACATTATCTGAAGGAAGGGTTGTGGTCGGTAACCCCTGAAAAATAAAACACCTGTGCGCTTAGTTCACACGTACGCTATTCAATTTATGACTTCCGTTTTATTTTTCCATTTTTTTTTTCCACCAAATTATCACAGCATATCAAATCCGACTTGAAATTGTGATGACTGTAATTAAAATTCGATTTGCGTATACCCAACAATCAGAAAGGTGTTTTTTGTTTCACTTTTGTATACATTTTCATGTAATTAAGTGTACCATTACGGGTAAAACGGCCGCCGCGTATTTTTGTATTACACTAGTCTGACGCCCGCGGCTCTGGTATTATAGTAATATTACATACAATTTTGCACACATATCATTTGATTGATGAGTCCATTACTAATTATAGCGACTTTAATGACTTCATTCCTGATAAGTTCTTAGCTTTTATCTATGTTAAATCTGAATTAGCACGTTACAAAAACGTTTATGCTGCCAATCTTACGTGTGATACAACCATTAATTATTTCGTATGTTCTCGGTACCGATATGTCTAGGGTGATTATATATTTGTACACGCATTTTTCATAGGTACATATTTATTATTTACTCGTATAGGATCAAAGAAATAAGCATGTTTATAAGACTTGAAAAAAAAAATGTGTATCTACTCGTTTTTTTAATCCCGATATAATTGTTCTCCTAAAATTTGATGATATTCGTGACTATGATTGCAATCCATATTTAGACTCTGATCAGAAATATAAATGAGATCTTATCAGATCGTATTTTGCCATTCAATGTCTCCGAGCGAACCGAAATCTTAAGATCTGTCATCGAAATCGGATCAAAGGTAAAAAACCTATGCAAGAATTACTAGTGTTCGAACGCTGCAGAAATTAGATAAACGTGTATTCAATAAATACTAATGTCTGAGATTTTGTAATATTGTTGTCGATAATTCAATCTATAGATAAAAGGACGTGACGTCACATGTAGCGATCAGTAAACTGACTGGAACGTTAAATATATTTTATTTTTTCGACAACATCGAATAGAGATTAATTTCCGCCAGTGTTTATTCAGCTTGTCGTGTTTTTGTACATTCATAAATTTTATGTCATGTCGTAAATAACAACTATGAATTATTTTGTAGTCAACATCTAACAAATCAAACAGGAATATACATAGTTGCAAGTAATCCTACGAATTTGCCTTTTTTTTTTGTTGGTCAAATGTGACTATTTATATTGCGGCTTTATAATGATTTGGAAAGTCTGCCGGCACGAGGTAGATACTGTGACTCAAGAACCAAAGGCCTACAGATAATGATAACTACATATTATAGTAACAATAAAACAACAGTTATAACCATACATCATGCCAAAGTTGCGCTTAAATAAACTAAAATTAATTTCTAATTCTTATCTATCGTCATTTTGCCTAAAAATCGTCAAAATGTTCACGTCAGTGAATTCACGCCAAGTCACTTAGGGGACAAGCAGAGATCACGGAGTGCCAAATATCTATCGTGCCGTATTTCTTCCATATTTATCATTCTCTTTGTATGCGCACGCCAGTCATTTTTATTTCGTATCTTTATTTGTAAGAAACACAGAATAGGGTAAGCCAAGAACAAGACAAAGTGGCATTGTTTAGTGTCTGTACCCAGCAGAAGACAGCTACAAACTTATAATGATGATGATAATAGTGATAATGGTGATAATGACGGTGATGATGGTCATGATGTCGATGACGGTGATGATGTTGAAGATGTTGATGAAGATAACAAACCGTTAATCAACCGTGGTAATTACAGTAACACACATAAACACCTCACAATTTTTTGTACAAATTGTAACTACTAAATACATTTACTTTGCGGAAACATCACTGGAATCTTACTAACGTATGCTTAACAACTATCTAAATTGCCCAGCATAAGATGAACTGCCAACCCTCTTCTCACTTTGAACTAAGCACATGACTCAAACGGAACGCTATGTAATTTTAGAGATCAAAGTTAAATGGTTGAGGTTTTAAATCTAGATATCGCGCGACGAAACTTTCAAACCAAAGCTCAGCTTAGGAAGTTGCTCAACCTTTATTTTCTTTTAATGCAATCTTACTTTTTACTCTGTGTAGAATATTTTATAACTTAAATATGGTACAAAAATATATAACTATGTACAAAGAACGCTATATTATCTGAGGTACAAATTAATAAAAGTGTGAATAATATATTTTTCCAAAAAAAAAAAGAAACAATAAATTTCTACTTCAACGTATATTCTAATTTAATATTTTCTTTGTAAATGACATAATTATCGAATAGAAATACATTAGCAAATTTTATTATAGCCTAGGGGTGAAGAATTCAGCCTCTCACTCCGGAGGTCCTGGGTTCAAATCCATGGCGTGCACCTCTTTAGAAAAGTGCGTTTTAAATTTAAATATCACTTGCTAACAGTAAAGGAAAACATCGTGAGGAAACCTGCAAACCTTAGAATTTATATTTAAAAAAATATATTTTTTTAGGTGTGTGAAGTCTGCCAACTCGCACTTGCCCAGCGTGGCAGACTATGGCCTTTACCCTCTCAATATCAGAGGAGACCCATATTCCATCAGTAGAATCATAATGGGTCGATTATTATTATATTATATTTAATTAAAGTATATCGTCGCTAGATGGCGCTATGTGGTCAGTTGCTTACATTGTACTGAACCTGAATCACGCTATTGAAGTTTTTTCCTTTCTTTGTATATATACAAGTTCACGGCAACTGATTAGTGGGGTTCCATGCCGTTTTGTAAAGGAGTAATTTTAAGTAATGGCAATGTTCTGGTGCTTATTCTCCAGTTTGATTTGAAAAATAATATTATTGAAACAACTGTATGTCTAAAAATCAAAATCTCAAAATTGGGCCCAATGATGACACTCAAATCTGAGGGGGGCTGTCCGGTATTACTAATTGTGTTTTCGTCCTAAAAGACGATCTATTGATCTATTGATCAGTAGCGTAACCAACTAGTAATACTGTGGCAGTAGGTGCCCAATGACCAACGATTATGAGAGCTGAGGGCTTTTTTAAAAAACCTTTTTAATGAAAATGTTATCGACTCAATGATAAAATTCATCGTAATAATTTTAATCCAGAGTATTTAACAGAACATTACTATAATTTTTTATCTATAACCAATAAGGAATCTTATTAAAATCCTTAAAACAAGTAATTTTCTATTGAGTTCTTTTTGCCTTTTTATAAGCGAAAAACTAGTATATCAGATATTGTTCAAAATGTATGTACGAATTTTTACAACGTATATTTTATGGATACTCTTCTCTATTAATATTACGTAAAAGTCTATTCTATAAATAGGTCCCCACGCCACTATAGCCACAGCTGTGACATATTATCTTAAGACTTGTGTTCCGATGTCGCCCGCATGTTCACCCTTATCATAACTAACACGACGCGTTTCAATAGCCACTATTATAGTTACATCAGCATTAACCATTAACTTTTTTCTGTACTAGAACTGGGAGTCTATTGGTGGCGGACAAAATATCAAGTGTTGTTCTGGCGGCCTTTAGAATATCGCTCCGTTTATTGAAAAAATAATCGGTTTAAAAAAATTGTAAAACACGTGCTGTTTTATGGCTTAAGAATAAAAATTAATGATCAATATATAATATATGTGAATTGCGTTCATGAACCTGTAGTTGTAGGTCGTAACTTTTTAGTATAGATATGTCCGTTATGTTCATTCCAATTACTAACACCTTTATAATTATACTTTGTCTTTGGATTTGTGATATCTTTTTCAGAACGATACTGTAGCAACTTCACAGCAACGAAACCAATGAAGCTAATGTTACTTTGCAAGAATAAATAAATAAATTATAATGTAACTTTATTAAGTATACACCATCAAAACGACATATGGGCATATAAACAATATATTAGGAATTAGAGCATTACCAAATAGGAACAGTACCATTTATTGGGGAATATTTGGTCATCCTATTTGTACAGTCATTCCTGCTATACAGTCCTGAAGTTGTTATTTGAAATGCACTCAATGTAGAGACTCGAATCTATTAATGTATAGCTTCAATTACTTAAATACTTCACCGTCGCTCTTAACGAAGTCGCACGCTTTCAAAACCAAAGCAACGTTCACGTTTCAACCGAAAATGTAACACTACTTGCCTTACATAAGCCAGATGCGCAACAATACAAACCAATTTCGTCCTTACATCTATCGAAATATGGGAGGGAATGACATGAAAAGTTAACCTCTGCATGAACATCAAAGGCAAAACTTTTCTCTTAAACTAACAAGAAGGCCAGCATCTTTGTTGAGCCAATTATATTCATAGATGGGTGATCATGACATCCACAAAGTCACTTAGAAATTGAGCTGGAAGATTTAGGGTTTTTACACACGGTGAGACTTTTTCACAATAAAGTTGCGAACCTGTTGCGACGCAAATGTATTTTTACTAATTTTGTTATATAAATATTCCGTTTAAGATCCGTTTCATATATAGACGGAATTGAAATCCCTTAAAGTTCGACAATGTGACAGGTGACTAATTTTCCACGGACGGAAACGTAGTTCTAATGGCGTCTACACTGAGATACCCAGAACTATCAATGTGTTTGAATATACCACATAAATACATCCATATCATAAATAAACTCCATCAAAACACTTCCGATTAGGTTAAACCGAATCCTAACCGTCGCTGCGTATCACACTATGTCGTGCGTCTATAGCCGTCCTTAGAGGCCTAACGAAATTTCGCGATTCACAAAAGTACTTTTAAAAGGGTGAAGTTGACGGAAATTGGGGTAATTCAGCCTTGTACGAGAGGGCGATTAAGAAATGAAATTTCGGGATATGAGCCGTGTCGAAATTCGTTTGACGTCTTTGAAGAGCGTCAGCAAAGACTGTGGCTTTTGTAATGTGTAATGTGACTTTTTTTATTCTTTATTTATATCTCAAGAATGGGGTTTAAACATTAACTATAGGTACATCAGAAAGAGTAATAATCTATCTTCTTTGAGGATATCGTTCGTTTTCTTAACATACTGGAATATCAGGCAAATACTGGTTCTATATTTCTAATATCTGTTTAAATCGTAATCATTATTTAGTAATCAAATCATTGTTATTCATTAATGATTAAGCCATACGAAACTAAATTCTGAATCAAGTTTAATAGCTTTGTCGTGTAACAATATATAATGAAAAAATCTAGAAAACTCACTCAAATAAAAGCACCACGGCTAAGGCATTTAATGTTTTAATAATCCCCAAATAGGGATTCTTGTTTTCATTATATCAGACCGGTAACCTGTAAGTAAAATATAACCGAAACAGTATTAACCAGCGTATTATCTCAATATAATTAGTTTCGCTTCGGTTAAATTTTACTGCCATAATGAAATTCATTATTATATTACAATAAATCAGTAGATACCAATGTGAATTTCTATCTGTAAAATATAATAACGAACTCGTGTTATAATTTATAATTCTGGAAATTGAAGTATTTTCTTTTTCAATAATTATTGTTCCCACTGACATACATACATATTTAGCAATAAAGAGTAATAATTTATAATTATTGTACTTATATAATTCTCATTTAATTATTATTTATGAATCAAAAGATATTCTATATTTATCGAGCAAACATGCGTTGTTGTACATACATGCTTTGTTGTACATACAAATTTAATAAACTTATTATATACGCAAACATTGAAAAAAATTCCAAAAAGAATAATGAATCTCTAAACATGAAATAATAAAGATTCGCCCTCAAGAAATCAATACATACATATATTAAATAAACATTTTGACCATCAACTCCTACAATAAATCTTTTCGATTATGTAGTCAATGTTTAAAACCATGATCATTGCTACAAATGGTATAAATGTACCTATAATGTCAATAGAGGTAGAAACAGGTGTACATACGTTAAATAACAACTTTCATACGATTTTACTCGTATATAATAACGCCGACCGTCGAAAAGCATACGAAAATGAATTACATGAACTGCGTAATGAAAATAAAAGCCCTTTATGTAAAGCTTGAAAGTTTATTGAGTCTTTTTATTTCAGTGCTACGAGTGTGGTAAAGTTTTGGTCGTATATTATGCGATGGGAGAATGGTAAAATTAGACATTCGCTTACCTAATCGTTTCCGTGCGGCGCTCTTTAATGGCACTCGATCCATGGCACCACTGTGGTGCCATCCGCACGGAATCGGTTAAGTTCACTAACAACAAGTGATGCTATACTTTTTTAAAGGGGTATCTTTAACAGCTGGAGTAATTTTGCCCGACTAGTATTGTAATGTTGCGCAAACTGAATTAATTCCACTGAATCCCACTGAATCTCATTGAATTCCACTGAGTCCCTGAATCCCACTGAAATCAACCGAATCCCACTGAAATTAACCGAATCCCAAGGAGTTTTTCTTATTAAACCCCCCTGAATCCCACAATTCCACTAGAGCGACCGAAACCATTTTTTACTTAAGACCAACATCAGTGCGCTGTTGAAGACGATAAATAAGAAAAGCCAAATTTCTGTCGTTAATTTTTCAAATTCACTCACGTAATTGATTAGCCACCCCAGCGCACATTTTCTTCAGCGTTAGCTCCACAGATACACGTAAATGTGAATTCCTCTATAAGACAGTTACCTAACTTTCATATATAATATTATTACGTGAAAACGCGAAGGCAAGCGGATAAATGTGGAGCGGCCTTAATTACCTGCCGGGATCGGGGAGCACGATTCGAATAAATTGTATATTAGGTTTTACACAGGGACGTACGTAATGTCGCCTAATTAATATTTTAAAACTGCTGCGGTGAGGTATCTAGATAGGTTTCTGCTGCCATTGAAAACATACGAGCTTCCATTGCGTACTTAGTTGCGGCTGTAGATTACAAAACTTAAAAATTAAACAGAAAGAAGAGTAGCTCGAAAGTAGCTTTTCTAGATGACGATCTTAATTAATGTAGAAGAGGCGAAAAAAGTTTGACATGTCTGTCGCCGGAATTATTTCTTAGTCGTGCCTACTTCTATGGGAAATCGTGTGACAATATGCGTGGTGGAATGAAGTTATTTGTGGAACGTTTTTATACACACTGCATACCGTTTCTCATAGACACAACATTCAAACACCAATTAATATTGGTCAAAACATCACTGAACGTATCTATAAATAATAACTTCACTTATAAAACACATTATCAGATTTATTTTTGGATGCAATACAAGCAGTTGTAACCGTAATCTTGAGCCTATAGTTTTTGAAGAAGTACGCAGAAGAGTTTTACTAATTCCCACGTTTCACCATGGAAAAGGATAATGGATAAACCACTATAGAAAAGGTGGTGAGCCTAATACAGGCAGTTGTAGTCTCGATAATCCGTGTGCAATAGAAACGCATGTACGTGTGAAATAATCAACCGTGTGTTTACAAGTATTAAATTTTACTTTCAAATTGCGCGGTTAGCGCTAGCGATCGACACTCGCTGAACACTTACATGGAAATTGAATTGTGGGAGCGTGCTTAGTGCCAATTCTTTTTAATTAAACCATTTCTCTCCTTTTGTATTTTACGAGCGGTCTATTAAATGTGTCCTGGATTTAACATGCGTTCAATAAACTGGATTTATTGTTGTACTCGTTCATTTCACTCTAAAAAATAACGAACATTACGTAGCTCTTTTTGGATTTGTATTAAACGACCTCTTATAGTCCACACATCTTAAAACTCTACATAATATTATCTTAGGTGTTAGAGCTCTACCAATCCGAACTTGCCCAGCGTGGCAACCCAACCCTTAACCCTTACTCTGAGAGTAGACCCGTGTCCAACAGTGAACTGATAAACTGACGATAATGATTGCAATAATATTAAGTAAAACGGGTAATGTATATAAACATTTGTTATGATGTCGACAAAGTGTACATACCTTGATCAAAGGTTATTTTGTGTTCCCTAATTGAGTTCGGTGTTATTAATTCAATTCTGTTCCATTCGACAACAAGTCTTTGATAATTGAAACTAATGAAACATTAATGTACCTACGATTTCCCGAATGTCCCCAATAAGAACCGAATTAGTGAGATTCCTGGAACACCTCGCTTTAATTGCGTCGATACAATATAGGAAATCGTTACTTTATGACTGCCTCGTTGGTCGAGTGTTTGCAAGCGCGACTGCCGATCGGGAGGTCCTGGGTTCAAATCTGGGTTGGGTACTATTTGGTTTTTCTAATTTAGAATTTCTAGTAATGTCTCGGAGTCTGTGTTATCTTTTCTCTTCTTCGTTTAAGATTTCGCATTAAAGTAGCACTCATAGAGCCTTAATTATTATCATTAATATTATCGGTTTATGTTATATGTTGCTTTCTGTTTTATTAATATGCAGTAAGTAATACAATATATTAAATATATAGGCGGTAAGTCCATTTGCAATAAGCTTACCAACTATTCCATGCTGGGACGGAAACGTAACTGGTAAAACGTGAGAGTATATTATACACTATTCTGTCTATCCCTTCGGGGATAACAGGCGTGATGTAACGTTTTTTTGTACGAACGTAACTTCACGCCTGTAATCCCCGAAGAGGTAGGCAGAGAAATGCAGAACACTACCATTTTTTTTCTTTGTATTAATTTCAACTAACTCGAATTACCTTGTACACGCTTTTACTATATTGCACAGTATGTGTCATTGTGCAATTAATAATAAAAATTAATTTCCTCCGATACACGTATACTTTTAGTTTCTGAGAATTTTATTATATAAGTGATTATACAATCTAGATTAAACCACCTTGAAATAAACCAAACTAAAGAAATAACGAAAACCGAATTCGAGAGAACAATACTTTTTTATACACGAATGGTCACAGCTAGCTTTGTTGTTATTCCCGTTAAGCAATCTTCATTAAACCTACCTAGCGACCAGAAAAAGCAATTCTGAGGAGCGAACATAACATCTAAGTGGGTTAGCAGAACAATTTCCCCGGCCATCTCAATTCATTAGTTACTGCTAGCAAGTTTAAGTCAGTTACAGTTTATATGTTGACTGTACGTGTTAGTTAGGACCGAGTGTTTACGGAATTATTTACACAGTGAAAGCAGACTGCCTATTTTCAAAATCACACAATAGAATCCAATATTCATAATTCGAAAATTTCCTGAGAATCGCTGACAAAATCACTTTTCACTTTCCATTTGTAACTTAAATAGAAAACCAATAAACACACGAATAGTCGTCGATTTGTTTACAAACTAAACAGCTGACTCGTTTCATTAATAATGTACACAAGCTTTTCAACGGTTTCAATTCATTTCTCCATTACAGTGATACAAAAGGGATACAGATACTATCAATCCGATTATCGTATTATATAAATTGAAATGTTAACGTTTTATCAATATAATCCTTTATTTTACACTCGATTTACCTACGTGTTTAATATAAATCTATATATTTTTAAATCGTAAATATGCGTCAAATATTATATTACATTATTTTAATTAATATATCGATTTATCTCTTGAAAAGGTATGAATTGAATTGAATTGCAAAATTCAGATAACATTTCTTCTATTTTGTGTTTTAGTTCTTCATTCATTCAATCATTCAGTCACTTATTCATTTATTTATTAATTCTTCATTCATTCACTGAACGAAACATACCTCTCGTCCTTTGCCCCAATCTGTAACTCCTAACAAAAAGGTACATTGTCCATACAATTTAATATCTCAATTACAATGTACCAAATCGAGCGTTGTGGAATCAAAAAGCGCTGTACAAACACATATCCATTAGACCCAGATGGCCCCAAATATACGTTTCCAAATTAAGTCGTAAGGCAACACTGTCGTATATAGCTATGGAGCTTAATTAAGGTACAAACTGTTTCGCTCAGTCGTAATGGCACGGGACAGGTGTCCGCTTCGAATAAAATCGGACCCTCGTCATGGCATTGTATTTGCATATGTTGCTGCTCGGATCTGATTTCGGGATTAACTCCATAGTGTACAGCATACAATCCTTGCTGTAAAACAGCAGTGTGCTGCTGTATTCCGTAGTCTATGTTTTAATGTAATTTTCTAAAGACAGACATCGCACAAAAATCATCGTATACGGAAAATCTGGATTTTGAATTTGTTGTAAATTACACAAACATCTCTACAAACGTCTTTGTTGGTATTGTTGTATATTCGAGGAACATTGTTATCTGTATAACAATGTCACTTGAACAATTCAACAAGCTTTCGAAATGATAAAAGTGTCACAAAATGGTACGTTAAATTTGTTTCTTGTTTATTTATATGTAGACAGTTTCCGTATCATTGTTTACTTTTAATGTTTATCTAAAATTCGTTTTATATTCATCGTCATCAGCACGTTTATCGTCCTACGATTGTACAGGTATTCTTTCAGTATTAGAAGGGTTCAGACTATAATTAGTGCATGTTACAAGAACTCCCACGCCTCATCGAACGTCTCCAACACTTCGTGAGTGTGCAGATTTACTTTACTACTACTTTATGCAGATTTACTTCGATATTTTCCTTTAGTGCAATATCAGGTGATATTTCATCTTAGACACACCTGTATTGTCATGACTTCCATTATTTCCCACGATGATATGCAGAAACGGTATTTCCACCAGCTACGATACTATAAATTTTAATTATTATACAATCTTATCAAAATGTTTCATACTTATCAGCCTACTCCTAGGCCTTTCCAATGGCCCGCCACTGAGCTCGATCTTCAACTCTTCGCATCCGACCACTGCCAGTCACTTTGCGTCAGCACGTGCGTATATCATCACTCCACCTAGCTTTAGGG
>DWFT01000062.1:0-16090 GCA_018246795.1 Microceris patrobas patrobas
TACGTTTAAGTCCCACAATTGAATAGGTGGTAAGCCTATTACCATACTCCGAGCACACATCCAGACTCCGAGTCACTACTAGAAATTCTAAATTAGAAAAATCTAATAGTACCCGGCCCGGGATTTGAATCCACGACCCCTCGATCGGCAGTTGCGCTTTCAACCACTTGACCAACGAGGCAGTCGATCTACCTGTTGCAAATTAAAGTGTTTGGATTATTTTAATTGAAATTTTAAGTAGACAACATTATCATAAGTATTGAAATCAAGCCCATGTATCCTGTGTCTAGTATTTCGACGCATGTACTACGCGCAAACCATCTGTAAACCTTAATATATTTATTTTCGAAGCAATTGTTAGCATAAAATCTGTCAACATCTCAATACCAGCATATATCCTTTCACGAAACCTAAGCTCTACATTCTACTGCGACGATCACAATAAACAATCTTGAACACCTATGCACATGCATAAAATAAAATTATATACCGTCATACAAATGCATTGTAGGTACTGCATGAAGAAGATAAAATGAGTAGTGAATATGGTAGCTAATTGTATGATTTGTTAGTTTGCCGCTCTAACTAGATTATTGTTCCATTGGTGGATAAAAACTGTACTACGAATTATCAGAAGGGTTCCTACCCACAATATGCCACAATAATAAACTTAGTTTCGCAGTTTTTCTGTAGACATACCTATTACATGTTCGTAATTAACCTAAATTTATAACCTCATCAGAATTTGCAAAACACTTTAAGGAATTGAGTAACAATATTCTTTTCAATATGCCAGAGGTTTTCTCATAATAATCGCAGCTTTTCCGTAAACGTATATTTTGAAGGGCACTTTAATAATAATTAATGTGTCAATGTCCATTCACAGATACCCACTCGTCAACACCCGTGGTATGCCTCGTCATAGAAGGTGGCACGAACACCGTGCGAGCGGTGCTGGAATACGTGACGGACACGCCGCCCGTGCCCGTGGTGGTGTGCGACGGCAGCGGGCGGGCGGCGGATCTCATCGCTTTTGTGCACAAGTTGGTATTATACTGTATACTCTTGAAATCGCTAAATCACCTGTATATTCTCTAGACCGCATTTAGCAACCATATGTAACCAGCCATTGTACTATTAATGCTAAATTGACCGCATTAAGGGATTTAATATTACGAATATGTTCTACTCACTTTGTTCGCAATACGAGAAGTAGTGTACAAGTAAACACGAACCCGTACCTTTCCGAAACCGATTTCATTAACATCAATCAAGTCCATGACTATCAGTTACTTTTAAAAGGTTTGAAACAAATTTACTTCTAAGTTACTATTCTACTTGGTTCAATTCCAACAATAGGATCTTTTTGAAATATATGTATATACAAAGAGACACAATACAAAAAATCAATTTTTTTCCGCGAAGCATCACTTTAATATAAATATACTTTTTGAATTGTTCCGTTTGATATTTAACACTTAGTATTCTCTGCTTACCACGTAAGTGACCTGAGTGAACAGTATTACAAGTAAAATAAATCATTATTATATTTTAATGCTGGAACTAGACCAATAATTCACGATAAACGTAGCACTGTAGGTACTGTATCTGAAGTTCACATCGACAAGTTATCTCGCATACAATTCCCGCCTGTTCCGTTCAACCGCAACCCGTTGTCATATTGGTGACGGAACCGCACAAAGTGATTTATATTCTGCAAACGGTTCTCCCACCGACAATAGTAAATGATATTGTGTTTAATTCATTTTTGCATGTTTTTCTCAACCAGCATCTACGGTATATTATGTTGCGTTGACTTCCACTTGTTGCTCTCGATCCCTATCCACGGGGTTTTGTTTTCCGTGTGCACAACGTTCTGTCTGAAATATACTCTCTTACTCTGGTCCAGTTCGATTGGCGGAAATATAAATTGTGGTTTACCCATTGGTGATGAAAACAGACGCGTTCCAGAGCATGGAATCGCTGTTGAGAACGGCCCACCAGCGAAGATCTATTTAAGAAACAACTGCGTCTAATCTTGCCTAAGTTTAAATATCTCGTGCAATCTCCAACTACGATAAGGCCACGAGCACTTTATATATCACATTTTCTTATTTAAGTATAATATACCAACCCCCACTTGGCTCTTATAATCTCAACTCTTCTCATTTTGAGAGGACATTCTTATCCAACAGCAGAAGGATTAAAGGATCAATGATGATGATGTCAATATGCATGCAATCACACTGTAATACTTAGTATAGGTGTGTTGAAGTGCTAAATCACAGATACAATTTTCCAGCCGCGTCTTGCAACCGCGTGCAAGCGACAGTTGTGCTGCTGAATCAACCGCTTTAGCGGATTTAATATTCCGAACATGTCCCACGCCCTTTATTCGCAGAACGACAAGTACAAGCTAACCGTTTCAACGTATATATCAATCATGGCGGTATTGGAATGTTTATTTCAGATAGAATAAAAGAGAAATATGATTTATATACCATAATATAAATTTTATCATCATATTACCTAATATGGAGTAGGCAGAGAACCCAAGCGCTAAATATTGTACGATCTCTAGATTGATTGGTCAAACTGTACACTGACGCATTTATAATTGACGATTGTCCAAAAAATCAAAACACTTCCCAAGTAGATTTTCAAGTTTGACTAATTTACCAGTATATTGATATTTTCGTTCCCCGTGTTTAATTTGTTTCTGGTACGTTGAATCTAATCCGATAGGCTGTCAAGAACATAATTTGCATTGGATATTTAAGCGCAGTACGGTTCCAATCATGTGCTCGCCGGTGTGGCTCGTGACTGCTCAATATTTAATGAGACTCTTGCGTGTAATATGGCGATATTACTGTCATAACAACTCAAAATAATTGATACATTCTAAATATCATTTATTATTAGCAAGGAAAACGTTTCGTGTACATTTATTTATATATACATATGTAGGTGCATAACTCGTGTGTTTTTTCGAAATAGTGTTGAGCATATCCGAATTAAATTATATTTTATCATCATTATCCTATTTGACGCTGGTCACAGTCGGATATCTTGTCTTGAATGGGAACATGATCGCTTGCAGTGATACAGTAACAATTACTTCACAGTGGAAATAAGTGTTACCTGGTCCTTCCCCGTGCGAACTGCATACATGTTCTATTACCTTCCAGATGTAAAAAATATTGTACATTATTACAATAAACACTCGCTTTATAAACTTTTATATTCAAGTAGTTCATATATACATAGGTACTTCGCTCACAATGACTTGAATAGCATAGCAAGTTTAATTTAGAAATTGTTCGAACAGATGTTTGATAATGTATTACCCCTAATTAGTTCTGCGGTTAGATTCCTATTTGTAGTGTTACAATATCACCTACATATGATTTTCCCTGAATCTACCAGCCTGGTGGGGAAAGGCTAGCGGAGGAGGGGTCCAAAGCTTACAAACAATTATAAGTACGTTATGATATTTGTAAAATAAATATATGAACTTTATACTGAATTATCTATTCTGTATTAATTGAGCTGACCACTGCCTCATTGGTCCCGTCGGTACAAACGCGACTGCTGAGATCCTGGGTTCAATATCTAGGTTGGGCAAATTATATTTATATTTTTCCAACTTGAAATTTCCAGTAGTAGCTAGAAGTTTTAATTTTTATCATGTATATGGCAATAATTAACTCATATTAAATGTCGTATAAATTATCTGGTACAAAGTAGAATACTATAGGTACTCTTCTGCCAACTCCTACAGAAAAATAAAGGCGTAATGTCATGTTATTTTATATTATTTAAAACTGAATTTGTCGCAGGCATTAAACCTTATATCTTATCAAAGAGAGTATCGAAATTGACATAATAAATGTCAGTTTTGTGCAAACGTAGAACAATACGGGGATATTTGACGTGACTGTACGTACGTACGTATTGTGCTCACGTATTCGTCACGTACCGCGCGCGTCGTACGTCACGTGTCACGTTCCAAGCTCGCTTAAGGTGTTCCTATATGTTCCATAAGGTGTTCCTATCATGTCCTTGATAAGTATACAGAGACTTGATGAGTATTTTGTTCTGTAGATTTCTAGTTATCTGAAATTTTTGGACTAAGACAGTCTTGTAGCAACAAAGTTAAAAGCTTTGATTGTTTATAATATGATCGTAATATAATTTCAAAATATATTAACATCAATACAGATAATAAAATTGGAGTATCTGTATGTAATATTAAAATAACCGCATTCTTACATACTTTTTAATTAGTAAAGTTAGCGTTCATAAAATGTTATTTACAACAGTTATCCGAATTAGTCTCCATTAACATTTTAGTACGACCTGTGCGGTTACTGAATTTAGTTTTAATTAAAATTTAACTACAGTGAGTATAATTATTAAAATCAGTTTTAATTAAAATTTTGTTGCGACTCGAGTAGTTATTAATATTAGTTTTCGTCAAAATCTAGTTTCAGCCGAGGAACACATGTAGTAGCAAAAATACCAAAATTTATAATGTTGTAACTAGGTATTAAATAAACTTATCATGTATAAGGCTATGTCTGTCTAGACACGGCTAAATTCCCTGGTCGCCGAATGCAGAAACGTTGGCAGAATGTGAAGCCGTACTCTGCGATTCCCAACCCATATGCCCAGCGTAGAGATTAGGGGCGAAAACTGCTCAGAGGATACCCGTGTCCAGAAGTGAACTTAACAGACTGCTGAAGTTGATGTCTAACAATTACATTGAACATTTAAAGAACAATTTGTATCTAGACCTAATAAATAATAAATCAAGTAATAATACATTGTTTATAGCTAACAATAAAATTGCTTACAACCGCACAACTTTAAAAACAAACTTGACGGAAACAAGGTAATTAAATGATGGGCAAAAGAAGGTGGCTTCATCTGACACAGGGGTATAGTCAAGCATTTCTTTGAACCACATCCTACTGCTTATTGATTTCAAATTTAAAGTGAGGAATATTTTAAGGCATGAGGATACGTATCCAAATTCTAAAATGTTTTTAAAAATCTTTAATTTCGGTGATATACGTTAGATTCCCAATGGAACGCAAATCATTCTTTATAATTTAATTAGGCAATAGAATGAAATTGAAAGTGGGTGTCTTGCTATGAAACGTTCCATGAATATCTCTCAGCGGTCTCAGCGGTCTCAGCGGTCTCAGCGGTCTCAGCGGTCTCAGCGGTCTCAGCGGTCTCAGCGGTCTTCGCGATATCCACCGCGACTTCGCTACTATCAGTGGGAGTTCATAACGTACGAGTAGGACTTCGGATACGTCTGAAACTAGGCTATCTTAATACCCCTATCCACCTCTGCCGACACCTACAGAAAAATTTAAACGATATGTTATAAAGTAAATGTGAAAGTTTTATTACTTGTAAAATAAATTATAATTTCGCATCTATTCATATTATAGTGTTTTTAAACGTGCGGCTTCACAACGTGCAATGACGTCGTCTATTGTCGCGCGTATACTGCATTGGCAAAGATACAGGATACGCCAGGTCCCTTACGGGGTAAGCAGGGCGTACGGAGTGCCAAATATCTCTATACTTGCAGACCTGCCGTGCTTGTAGTTGTCACTAAAACAGTGGAATACACATAAATAACGACAATACTGTATGTCACGCAATGAACGCTCGCAGAACGCGCGGCCAGCGATCTACGAGTAGCTATTTATTGTCGCCAATAAATAGTGTAATTCTGTACCACTGGCCGAATTTAATACAGCCATTACGCTGGGAGGTAAATTTCGGATTTACTTCAGCTCTTGTGACTACCTTTTAGCTTTACTGTTATGCATACGTTTATCAGCACTTTGGAAGTTTGAGCAATTTTTTGAAGTATTAGTCTAGATGTATAATATAACTAAAGCATCAATAAGTAAGATACTAAGGCTTCAATGGTTTCTTTCACTTTTACTATAACAAACATAGAATACCTAGTTCCTAATACCGTTAAGTAAATAATTTTTTTGAACTACCTTTCCTCACCAAATAAACATATCCCAACGTAAAAAAAATTAAAAAGTCTTCTATTCTCTAGATATGCGTCAGAGAGCGGCGAACAGTCCGTGCTGGAGTCCATGCGGGATTACCTGATCAACACCATCCAAAAGACCTTCGAGGTGGGCGTCCAGCAAGCAGAGTGTCTGTACAGCGAGCTGCTGCAGTGCACGAGAAAGAAGAACCTGGTTAGTTTAATAATACGGATGAATAAGGAATGGAGAAGGAAGAATTAAAGTTTAAACCCAATGACACAACCATTTACGAAAAATAGCACTTTTTTCCACGATTCTGTTCTTAATGATCTAATTAGAATACCGCGACACAAGAAGATATTTTTTACTAA
The DNA here is from genome assembly GCA_018246795.1 of Microceris patrobas patrobas. Lineage (NCBI taxonomy): Eukaryota > Metazoa > Arthropoda > Insecta > Lepidoptera > Hesperiidae > Microceris > Microceris patrobas. The sequence goes on from DWFT01000062.1 coordinate 6,398, forward strand.
AATTGTCTTATAGAGTGAAGAAATCTGTACGCCATAGGATTTTTCATGAAATTTCCAAATGTATTTGAAGTCTGCCAACTTGTAATAGATCTTAAACGTTGTTATTCGGAGAAGAATTTCGTGTACAAAATTATAGCAACATGTGTTGATGATGATATTGACGAAGTTTGCTATTCGTATTTCTTTTGTTTCAAATTCATACGCTGACGCTGTACGCACAAAAATTGTACACAAAAAACTTCCATATATTATTAATACCAATACTACCCATATATACCAGGTCAGAATAATATTTATATTCGTGATAATAATAGCTGTTTATGTAAAAATCTGAGTCAGATTTGTACACGTATGACGACTATATTAACCAAATAATATCATCCGCCATCCAGTTACTTGTGCAACGCTATACACTGTGTGGAGACGGGGATGGAACTGGAATGGGTAACGGGGTGGAGAGTTCCAACTCAATCCTACCGTGCCGTAACAACACCCACGTTCAAACTTAATGTTTAACTAACGCGCAGAGCAGATTATTGTGAATTTTCATATCCCTGTATAAATTAAACATGGATTCAAATCACGTTAAAGCTGAACAAACTTCTGGTCAGCGGTATTTGCCAACTGCGGACAATAAACTACGTTCGAAGTTAGTTTCCAATTAATCTTTCCGAACAAACTTTACCATACTCTTGTTACGATGTGGACGGAAGCCATTAGAAACTACAATAGACGCTTTGCCGCAGGTTATTTAGTGGTTGCTATCAGTTTTCTATGGAGCTTCGACGTTGGGGAAATGATTAAGGCGCTCCATCAACAGATTAATGTGTCTCGTGATATTTACATGAATATCTTTTGAGAGGCCATTGAAAGGCAATCGGAGTCTCGGTATAAAAAAAAAACATCGCTTGTTAAAGCTACGGACAGATTGTATAACATAGTTTCTTTAAGTTCACTAACTTCATTTAGTCGAGTGCGGGAATTTTTTCTTTTGTAATGTGATTAATTTGTTTAAATGATATGTGGCCAAATGGGATTTGCGGTTCGTTTAAGTAGTATTTTAGAATGTTTTTGTCCGGGGTTTAGTTATTAAACTTACACGTAGCAATAAAACATCTAAATACAGTCTAATCCCTCAAGAATATCACATAATTTTTTTTCTGATTGAGAGTTAAATCAGCTCTGCCTAGCTTGACAAATAAAGTCATTATCTGCTGTACAAAGAGACTAGTCTAAATAATAATCAGAATAATATTATTTGTACAAAATTTTACGAAAATTTGCCTTTGTTTGAAAAAAGCTCATGTAACGCGAGCTCTTTAATATCACAAAAATCCAATATGAAGTTATTCTAGATGTAGATTCCAGATGTTATTCCAAGTAAACAGACTCCAATGCCAGTTGAAGAACCTCGATTATCTTTTCATTTGCAGTACAAAGATAAAGTCAACCCCAATTTACTACCCCACCTTCCCGAACGAACCTAACAAAGTGTCCAATTACGCGCTCTGCTCGAATCGGAATCTAAAAATCTTTTTGTGATTCACCTTAAATAGTATTTTCTGTCCCTATTCTATTAATTTATATTTTACGATTCATTTTTTTTAAATAATGTACAGTAAATTGAAGAGGACACTATGGTCAACTCGTGATATATTATACCAATTAACGTACACAAAGAATATAATTAGAATTTCACATTTCCCTGTATTTCCCCAAAAAGGTAGGCAGAGGACTGTAGTACAGTGCCACGATTTAGCAATTATGATGTGTGTCCCACTATCATCATCATCATCAGCCTATTCCCGTCCACTGCTCGACATAGGCCTCTCCAATGGCACGCCACTGAACTCCATGCGTCTCACTATAGAATAGGAAATAAGAATAGGAAAGTATTATTATGAAAATGTCTAACAAAATGGCGAATTGAGGTGTAATAAACCAGAAACGGGTCCCACTTTGCGTCTTTAGGGATAGGCAACTTATCTACTACTGATTAGAGGGGCATCCAGAGATAAAAGGGCAGTATATGAGATTAGGTATTGATGCCTGTCCATTGTTCCACTTTATATCAGATGACCTCCATCACAATTTACTCTATGTATACTGTACGAGTATACAATAATATGCTATATGACTATGGGATATACTATATGTATGTATATGAGTTAACTTCCGAATGTGATATGTGTTGTGAATGTAAATTTAAAAACAAGTGGTTTATTTTACTTTAGGTTCGGTTGGGGTCGGGTAAGTTTGGTTGGAATCAGTTAAGTTTGGTTAGGTACATTTGGATTAGATTCGGTTGGGTTAGGTCAGCTTAGGTTAGGTTATGTTAGGTTGGGTACATTTGGTTAGATCATATACAATAAACGATATTCACTTTACCATACCTTTATCCTTAGAATTGTATTTTTATACCACTCGTATTAACAAAAAGGTAAATTATAAAAGTAAAAAACAGGTATTTATATAAAAACAAGTCCGAATTTAAAGATAAAATGTCCATAGGGAATATATTTGCCGGTTTTCCCACAGTACATTACTCTGACATTGGAAATACAACAAATATACTAAGATAAACCTCGCGATGCATTTATCACAACGCCGCTGGACCGTGCGGAGAGTTCGATTTCCGGCCAGACATAGTACTCGTATACAAGTATATTTTTATTTATTCATGCACATACGTTACATATTTATAAACACATGTCAGGTTTGAACCGAACTATCAATTTCAATCGTGCAATAACAAAGTTTACGTAGATTGTATCGTCTGTTTGTTATTTTGTTTGCTGGTTTCGTACAAACCGCATCTTACCGCTTAATAATTATATATTCATTTGCAAAAATTAATAATTTTCAATCATTATCCTTTTCACAACTATCATCATTATTATTATCATCGTTATTATCATCATTACTATTATCATCATCATTATTATCATCAACATTATTATCATCATCATCATCATCATCATTATTATCATCATCATTATTATCATCATCATTATTATCATCAACATTATTATCATCATCATCATCATCATCATTATTATCATCATCATTACTTCTACTGTTAGACATGGTTCTGATTTCATGATGAAAAATTTAAACCATTACAGACAGAATAGTATTTTCTGTTTTTTTACTGTGAGTTACGCCCACAAACTCGAATTCCAGACCAAATAGAGACCTAAAATCTGAGCCTATCTAGGCTGTCACTACATTCATATAATCATTGATACTAGTATTTTCAACAGTTAAACAAACACCATATTGATGACGTTTATTTAAAAATACCAACTAAAATATACACTTGATCCATAGATGCACTATTCACCAAACCCTCACACGTCCAAAACAACCAGACTTCATTCCCTGAAAAGATAATAGGATATTTTCCAGTCTTGACAGGAAGGTCCCTTCATAATATCCCAGAGGTATTTCTAGTACCGAGATAAGAGTAAGATGTTGACACAAAGCGAAGGGCGAAACCTCATTTTGAAATATCTTTTGGTCCACGCGAACCGGATTAATGTCATCAACCCATTATGCTGAACTAGCGTTTTATATACAGGTTGAACCGACGTATAAGGAATTTTATTTTATTAAACATTTTAAGCGTTGTTGCTTTAATTGCCATAATTAATTTTACTTACATTTTGTTAAGGGATAAAAATTGTATTGCAAAGTTTCTCAAACCCGGTAGTTTGGATAAAAGTGCAGTAAGTGTATAGTTTTCAAAACTAAAATCAAACTTTAACAAAATTATATGAGTACAAAAGACTATATTGGAACTTGTGACTCATTTATATGTCACTGCACACATACATCTAAATAAGTAGTCATTTCTCGTAAAATAAATTGATTGACGATAAATGCACAACAAAAGTGGCAGTAGTAAATATACCTACTTAAGTTAAGGAAACTATTAATGATATCAATGATCGGTATAATTAATCGACTGATGTTTAACATCAGGTACGCTATTTCTCTGAATCAAACACTCCTCAAAATACCTACAAGTATGCCAATCTAAACGTTGCCGAATTTTTGCCAGCCTGACTGTGTGGTTGTTCCGGATAATCTCCGAAACAGCTGAATCGATTTCGACCGGATTTTCACTGGGAGCTAGCTGGTGTTATGAGATGTAAATAAGATTTTTTCAGTGAAAAGAGTTTTGGGCTTGCGTGCAAAAAATTTTAACATAAAGTACAATAAACTCACGCAAACGTAGTTGCGGGCACAACTAGTAGATTGTATACATAGAAAAACGTTACGCCAGGCTCCTTATGAGGTAAACAGCAAATACCAAGAGCTAAATATCTCTAAATCTGAAAAGAAAATTTTAATAGACAAGTTCGCCGAAACGGTCACAAACGTATATTGCAAAACAGTTATCCAAGTTACGCAAAGCGATTTAAGCTTTGCAACAACAATATGTACCTTGATTACATAAAGGAGAGATGTTCAAATTAAACAAAGAAAGTCAAGATTTCGATCATATATCTGCACCTTACATAATTTATTTGTACAATAAAAATAACAAAAGAAAGTCAAACTCTTATTCAGATCAACGCCGGAAGCACGAACAACGCACCTGTATCTCGTAAACACCTGCAACTCTATCGTGCTAAGAAGCACTCAGCCAAAGTGTAGCATTCTGTTTTGTCACTTCGTTCTTGAGTGTGCGATATGTCATTAGTCTGTATTCTGTTTGCAGCGGCTAAGGTCTTAAAAAACACATTACGGTGTTACCTAATTGCTTAATAAAAGTTTGATTAAAATAGTGGTTAACTATTTTTAGTATCAGAGAGCACGGAGTGCCAAATATCTCTAGCCTAGAGACCTGCCGTGCTTTTCTCCCATTTATCACTCTTCATATATGTCGATTTCATTGACTTCTAATTCCCCCATCAGTCACGTTCTGTCTGATATGACCGTCCGATATGAAATACAAGGCCATCAAGATATGTGAGCCTTGACCTCATTCATCAACCCTTCTCTCTACATATGCGAAACATCATGATCGCAACCATTTTTCATTTTTACCCCTGTACTCTGTCTCATGAATATGAGTCACAATTAAAAAGACTTAAAATCATAGCCTGAATTTTTTTATATAACTCATCGTCTGAGAGAAATCGGAAATACGATGAAAGAATTTCCTCACCTTAAAGGTAAATTTTTAGAGATTCAAACATTTGATTGAAAAATTAAATGTTTACCTTATAATTATAAATTTAATATCCATAAAGTAACATGAATAAATATATATGAAATGCTTATTCAAATGAATAAAAATGTAATAATTCAATCAATTACGCAAAATTTTAAGAATTTAATCATACCTTCATTGGACCACCGGCTGAAGCAATTTGTTGAACTTCACCGTCAATTAAGCGTTCTAAAAGAACCATTAGTGAAAACCGCCATTAAAAGATTCAAATACATTCAACGTTCGTGTTCCAGGATTCCACGGACTTTGTTTAAATATCCGCATTTGGAATTCCAACAGCAAAATATCGGAATTCCAAATTCCTTGTTCGAATTCCGTTCTTGTTTATGAATATTCCTTTTAGTATTAGAGTAGAATATAGAATAAGGCTTACAAGATAAATATTAAGGCACTCGTTAAATATAAGACATGTATACACGCTAGCTATATTTCAACATCTAAGTATTTTGTCAATTTTCAAGTTCCAATAAGTTGTTCAGTTCAATTCAAGTCCAATTCAGTTTCCAATAAGTTGGTTAATTGCTATAAAGTATAAACTAACTAATATTCTAAACATCCCACCTTTCGCGATAAAACTTATATCTGAACAAACCTTATTCCTTTTAAAAGGATGTTGGCTTTACTTTACGCCACTTTACAACAATACTTTACCCCACCCGGGAAACGAACCACGAACCTGTTGCTCAGCCGTCGCGTTTGCAACCATGGCACCAACGAGACAGTCATACTTATTATCTATTGTTATATACATTGTTTTACACTATACTTATTATTTCAAAAACGAGCCTCGACTGCTTTCATGGACCGCTGACGTCACGAGAAAATATATTAGTTGGTCTACTGTTCACGTATCCGTATTTGAGGTTCGCTATATCTATTGGAAAATCGGAAAACAATATCCAATATCCCTCTACCCCGGGCATCATCAAAGAACGTCGGACCGGCGTCCATTTCATTGAAATGTTACAGAATACTGTCAACTGCATACTAGTTTAGAATCTTTATTTGAACGTGGAATTTCTATGGAGTTGTGAGTAGTTATTATTTTTCCTCAATTGGATGTCATATTTATAAAATGTGACAACTGGAATATTTCTGATAACCGATACTTATAGGTCTATCTCTGTGATCTATACGACAAATTTATAACGTTATATCTGATCAATGATTTATCAATAAAACATCTCTATAGTACAAAAACAAAATATAAATTAATTACAATATCACATACTTCACAAGAGAGATTCCAAGTTAAGTGCGGCAACATTGATCATTTTCAACTCTTAAGTTAACGGTTATACCGTCTTGAAGTAGTTCGGCGTCTTGTAAAACTTACATTCGAAAACTCGTGTCACGCTTCGCAACAGGAAGCTAGGTTCGTTTTTACTTAGCTCAGTTTGTTAAGCAATTTTATCCAGCGATTTTCACTGGTCGAAGAACCTGCGAAAACTTATTAAACTCACTGCCAATTGTCATCCCCTTGTCAATGTAAAAACTTTAATATATTCCTTCTGCTGTATAATAAATATTGGTAAAGCATGGTTCTATAGCATATATCATAGGCAGTGATGGCTTATTGGTTTGTGATTAAAACTATGTGATCACAGTCGTGTCATCACAATTGGCAATTAAAACTTAGACTAATATCGATATTACAGCTAAATTAGTCGACACATTAGAGCGACTAATGCATTATATCTAACCACATTGACTAATTTATTACGTTAAGTGGTGCCTAACTTTTATCTGCCATTACTTTCTATACGAGGTCCTCCCATAATATTAACATGCTTACAATTGTCAATAAATTGATAGAATTCCATAAACTTTTCAGCAAACGTTAAAGAATATTCACTGTCACAATTCACTATGTTATAGCATGTTGAACTAAAGATTGAAATGGTTTGAGCTAATAGATTGCTTACTTATTTTTTGTTTATTAACTTCGCATTTTGAGCCATAAGCCATATGCTTTTCAAGCAAAAATACACTTTAAAATATCGCCTCGCATATATTTAATGCACTTTATTTGTTTACCGATTAAGTAGGTACTAATTGGAATTAACTATGCTGAAAAATTATTTGCTTCCAATAGTTTTAGTACGATATATTTTAAAAATGGTATCAACTGCAGTCAGCTTCTATTTCTGTATAATCATAAAGGCATCTATTGCTGCTGTTAAGCAGAAATTTTTAGACTACAATTTTTCATACTAAGAACTTTTTTCAAATTAAAGAATCCCAATCAGTTCAAAGCCGATTGATATACTAATCATATTCAAATCTACACACCGTGAAAAATAAGCAAAATAATGAATTATGTGTGTAAATAAAAATATTTCAAATCACAAACAATTAGCGCAATCTATAATCTATGAGTAGATTGGTTCTCTTGTCTTTGGAAATGCGTAACAATATTACACAATTATTACAGAAATTACATTAATAAATACAATACATCAAAATGAACAAGGATTTTATTGAATACACCGTTCTGGCAGTCCCATTGATTAAAACAGCATTCAGGTAGAACAACTTCTACCTATCAACAAAATAGCATAAAGAACGTTTGTTCCAGATCACGGTGTTTAGAATCCAAGAGCGAGCAGAAGGCGGTGAAGTCCAAGAACTGGATCAGGTTATCCTCACAGCGCTGTTCAGGGCCCAGCACCTGTCACCAAGCGAGCAGCTATCCTTGGCATTGACATGGAACCGAGTGGACATCGCCCGATCTGAGATCTTCGTTTATGGACAGGAATGGCCACCAGGTAAACTCTCTAAATATTAACCAATATCATCATCAGCCTGTTTCAGACCACTGCTACATACAGATCTCCCCAAGAGGGTTATTGCCCATAGTCTCCACGATGCTGGAACCCGTCAACGGCCAGCATATTTAGCTGTGCCTATATAACCTGCGCTATGCCAAGATCAGCCGGTCACCACAACCTCGTCTTTTGTCCAAGAATATACACCACGGACAGATGAGAATAGTTTTGATCGCCTTATACTAATGGATTAACCAACATTAAACGACGAATCATGCCAAGTTTCGAAGTTGCTCTGATTCACAGTGTATGATAAAGAGTTACTAAACTTTAAATCCGCTTTCTAAACTGAGAACCCGGTTATTAAACTTAAAACCCTGTTACTCAACTTTAAACCAGGTTACTAAACTGCTTCGCTCTATGCTGCAGGTCCACGCGATTTTTACGTGACAGAATTATAACACATTATCTTTTTATTTAAGCTTCTTTTGTATATTTAAGTCTCTTTTAGGTTTGTATTTAGGCTTCTGTATATTTAAGCCTTTTCTGTATATTCAAATTTATTCATTTGAATATTTAAGCCAATTTAAAACGTTTAAGCCTTTTTTATACATAGATTATTTTACATGGTACATTGTGTTCACGGAAATAAATGATTATTTTCTCACTTTACAACAGATCATTAGGCAGTAATAAAACTTCCAAAAAAAGTTGGGCTACTGTGGATTATCTGCACAATAAAATTAATCCCATACTTTCCAAGAAAAGCAAAATGTCTATATATTTCAAGTTGTCTATGTAATGTTTACTATATGTACGTATATAGCTTAGTGTTACTGTATTTAAAAAATCTAAATTTCTAAAAGAAAATTGTTTTAAATCATTAAAAGAAAAACGTGTCCATCAAATTTCAAATCTAGGTATAGATATTATATGTAGACTCGGCAAATAGTAATGAAACCAAAAAAATCCCCTTCTCGTTCGTCAAATTTAAAACGTTAAAACTGGAGTTAGCTGTGGACATATCTTTTGTTTGTAAAAAGGCAAACGAGGCTTATGACACAAAGCGAATTCGTCCTGACCCTCTACTGCCGACTAGCAAACGAATGTTTATTGAACATTTTTACGTCGTTTTTTCTACCCGTATGTGGATGTGCGTGTGTGTGTGTATTGTTACACGAAATCAAAGAATTGGCACTCCCAACAAATCCATTCAGACAATGGAATGAAAAAACATTGGAATCGTACGAAATTTTTACGCCCGAAGCACACGAAGCACACACGCAATACTCAAATTGGAGGAGCGCAGCTGAAAGCGAAGCGTTTTTCATAAATTATTCGTTCCATTCAAAGTAGTGACTTGCGTTTTGTTATTTTAATCTCAATTTACTCTGATTTAATAATGTGTTCCTTTTTCGACTGCAACTCGAAAAATTTTTTTTTTAATTGCCCCAAACTGCAATATTTGAAAAGATTATTGTCTGTATTTAATAATTTTTCAAAAAAAATTTACATATTGTAGACAATAGACCTTTATTTGTTCCTGTTCATTAATCAAAGAAAATAATCCAAAATCTAATAAATTATTAGAGTAACCTCAAACGTAAGCAATCTTTACTTCAAAAACATTACTAGCATTATTTATTCTCCTTCTCAAGAGCGTCATCTTCTTCCGAAATTTAG
>DWFT01000063.1:0-16085 GCA_018246795.1 Microceris patrobas patrobas
GAGTCGACATTTCGAAGGTGAATCTTCAAAAGTTTCATGCCGATAAGGAATTTTTTTTGTCCCGTTTTGTGACCATGGACGAGACCTGGATCCACCACTTTGATCCCGAAACCAAACAACAATCGATGACTTGGAAACGAGCCTCCTCACCAACGCCGAAGAAATTCAGTGGGGAAAGTTATGGCGTCTGTTTTCTGGGATGCTGAAGGAATTATTATGGTGAAATATTTGTAAAAGGGGGCTACTATAACAGGCCGTTACTACGCAGACCAAATAGGAAGATTGCAAGAGGCTATTAAGTCAAAAAGACGCGGTATTCTGCGCGATGGAGTGCTGTTTCACCAAGACAACGTTCCGGCTCACAAAGCCGCAGTTGCGATGGCTGTCATTCAAGAAACGGGATTCGAACTGCTCGAACACCCTCCCTATTCTCCAGATCTAGCTCCCAGTGACTTCTACCTCTTTCCTCGGCTCAAAGAACACCTCCGGGGCAACAAATTTGAGGACGATAGTGAAGTGATGGCCGCAGCAGAGGCATTTTGAGAGGGTCAAGACAATGAATTTTTTTCTGAAGGAATCATGGGTTTAGAAAAAAGATGTTGAAAAATAAAATACATTTTTTAATCTAATAATTCTGTTTCATGTTGATTAATTATCATTACTTATTGATCACCTCTCGTATTTATCGGGGATTAGAATATACGATATATAATATACAAGCCTATTTGTTTGATTGATCGATTTATTATCCGCCCGAATTTCTGTTAGTAGCACACGTTCTTTCAGATAGTAAGTACGTTCAAGTAGTATTTAGAATGAGATCATTTTGATGTATATAACTGCGTTCTATAATCTTCTATATCCAATTTTAATAAGTAATTACATAATATTACCTAATATTCATTACAAGTATATTGCACATACTGACAACTGTGTTAGAACGATTTGTGTCCAAGCATTTTCTGTCTACGGCGATCTTTGAATCGGCGCTCAGTTAGCGGTACAAATGAATCATTTCCACGATCTATAAATTTAACGCGGACCGAAACAAAACTGTAGCGGATTATAATCGTATCTCTGCTCATTCTGCTGCTAAAGCCCCTTTCAACAATAAGGGGGTCTCAATAACGGCGGAAGCATATCAAATCTGTTTATTCGTTTGTTTATGCTCAACCGACCATACATATTTCATTTCCGATTCAAAGATATAATAAAGTTGTTGTGTATCCAAAGGCATACTGTTTAATATCAGGATTGACGATGTGTTACTGTCAATTGTTAAAGCATTGGACGTTTAGAAACGCGGGAGACGTTTATCTTCGCCAACGAATGCGAATAATTGAATGAAAGATTAAACAGGCTTCTAAAAATACATCAGAAATGTATTTAAAAATGTTTCGAGATCGAAAAAGGTTGAACAAATATCCAGACGATATCGCTAATTCGATTTTATCGATGGAAGAAGGACCTATGAAACTCCACTAGACGGTAATCTCGTATTTTATTCGGCAAAGTTTCTGAAGTGGTTCTATTTCCTTTTCTTTAAGGCGACCACTGGACATTTTCGCAATAGGAATTAAATATTAAGTCTCATGGAACTAAAAAGAAAATTTTATTGAATGGATTTCACAATTGTAGAGAGATGTAAAAAATGGTGGAATTTAAAATTACACCGTAGTTTATTTCGGCTAACTGTGTTATTTCAAAGCATAAAATTGGCAACCGTATGCTTCCCGTGAATCATCAAAGGATACAAATTATTGCCAGTTAGTGACTGCAAACTGTTGGCCATATGCCGTATGCCAGTTCCTTCCTGCGCTGGAAATTACATCAAATACTTCAAGGCGTGATGTAACCAGAGCTTCGTTTGTTTATTCTAGTGAACGTGAATTATAAAACCAGCACAATGAGCACTAACTAGGCTTGATATGTACAATAGCTATAATATGTCCAAAAAAACATATGTTTCAAAATATTGCGTAAGAAACGCTACGAGTTCTGTTTATAATAATTTCTTAAGCCTCATAACGGCAATGCTCTAAGTTTCTGCTACATTCTCACAAAGGAACAAATCTACCAGACTTAATATTACATCATTATAGAAACCCATAAACCGGATGTACTTAATTTCTGTGGTGAAAAATATTCGCTACAATTTTAAGTCAATTCATATAGTGAGTCGAGCGAACACAGGCCCGTGTTCAGTCATTCGCCGTAACGGAACAAAACCCGGTCCAGGAATACGAACAAAAGAGTTCCAGTTATTAAGCAAAGCACATAAAACTACATCATTAAAGAATATTTTCATTTAATCAACACGTAGGTACACAGAGAGGTCCTAAACAATGCCCTTGAGCGATGCCCCACAATGGCAATGCCAACGGGGGCCGAGAGTTAAAAATACCGTGCCGAAATTCGCTCTTTATCTCTTTCTCTCTTTACAATGCGGTCCCCATTGTCGAGATACGGACAGCCTAATTAAACCTCAGTTAATTTTAGGGTCTAATGTAGATATACTTCGCTGATGAATATGAAAAGAGATATTGTATATACTTAAGGTATACGCATATCTTTCATTTTTCCCGTGATATAACGCACGTTATTTACGACTATCATTAGAAATGCGATAAAGATAACCTTCCATGTAAAAAGATTACTTTCTGCTAATGTCTGCAAACGATTTTTGTTTCATGTGCAACACTGTTTATCGTCTGGTCTTAATAGTCGTTAAAGTCTGCCAACCCGCACTTAGCCAGCGTGGTAGATTATGGCCTTAACCCCCTCGATACGAGAGGAAACGCATGTTCCAACAGTGGAATGATAATGGGTCGATTGTTTTACTGTTGATCGGAACGTTATGTATTGTCGTGTGCGTTAAAGTACCAAAATATTATATATTAACGGTTATCGGGTACCATAGGAACGTAGTTTTGTGTGTAGTTGTACATTATTTTCAAGATCCCTAATAATGCAATAAATGTGATCGTTAGTACATGGTATTTATTTATCTATATTAATTGGTGGATAAACAGTTCTACAGGATACTACAATTAATTTTACTATTTACTTTGATTAGAAGGATTTCGTTTCAGTTCATTCAAATTGATTTATTGTTATATAACATTTTAAAGACATACATTATTCTTATTCATGATTTCATTCAATTTATTAGGTAATTTAATTCCAGATTTAGGCCGCATAGATATTTATTAAATATTTACTTCTGAAAACTATTGAAACCTTTGTATTCCTAATTGCCATATGAAAATGTGTTTCCTGTATATTATTAGTGTGTTATATGTATGTATTTATTGTTACAATTAAATACTTCACTAGTTTACAAATGTGGTCTAATTTTACACGTATGTAAATCAAACTGGTTACTACAATCAAATTTACTATAGGACATTTCAATTTCGAATATAATATTTATACAAAATAAATTCAATAATAAACTCAGATGTAACGATTTTACTTAGCAGGGTTATTTAGCAAACAATGTAATTGAGCTATCTTGAATTAGGAAGCTGTCGTTAGGTCATTTGGGTACAATTAGGTTATTAGTTATACTTGGGAAATCCTTTAGACTGGATTCCTTTTGAGTAGGTCTAGTGTAAAAATTGTTTACTTACAATCATCGTTGTTGGTTTGATTGTTCAATTTTTTTTTCGAACCGGTGCCAAATCGCGTAAATCTTACATGCACTGTGCAATCATGTTCTCATATCACAGTTGTGTGACGTCATTCCGTATAAAACGAGCGGCGCTCAATGGGGTCGTTAAGTCTGCCGGATGTTTTGAGCGGCGGATGGTGCGCTCCCGATACGGCGCCGATAGGACACCCGTTTTTACTCTTTTCATCCGCTTCAAATCCGTACTTCTATTGCACGGAAAAGTAAGATCGGTTGACATTTATGAAATATTTCCACAATTCCTTGTTAGTGATATTCGTTAATTTAACATAGACATAAAAAGGCGAAAAAAACATGCCACATAGTCTTCACAGATTTTACAGAGACTAGGTATATTAAATTTAATGACGGAGACCTTTCTATTAGATCGCTGAGCCCGATCGTGCCCTTTTCAAAGTTTAAAGTGGAAAGTAATTCACCTGACAATTTTTTTTTGCCGTGTAGTGGTGAATCGTGATGGCGGATTTAACATTACATTTTCCTGCTAAGTTTTTCATTAATTCATGTGCTTAAAAAATGTTGTGGACATGAATATTTCCCAATGATATGATGAAGAGATGACATTCACATGGAAAGAGAAAGGATAGGGAGAATTGCGTGCAAACATATAGAAAAGAAAGTATCTCTACGTCTTTAGGACAGTAGGTACATCGATATTACGAAAACTATATAAATATGTATAATAAAAGATTCAAACAGTTTTTAATAAAATTAAATATTGAGGAATTGCAAAGGAATTCAAGTAACTTTTACTGAGTGAATGTTGTCACAAGGCTGTTGAGTATTTTAATTTTTGCATAGAACGTAGGAATTCCTGATAGTTATTTTCAAGTTATATTCATGCAAGCCTGCAATATCCATCGCTCTTAGCGCCGTGAACCACAGTAAAAATACGAGTTGCATCAAATACACTTGAGTCACTCGAAACGCATCGCCAATAAATTCTACTTCCGGTTACCAACGAATACATGTCACGAAATTGCGAAATATGAGAATACCACTCGCAAACTTCTAGACGTTATTGCGTCTGTGATGTATCTTATTTTATATCTTGCTATTTTATATCTTGGGTGGTTTCTCAAAAATCCTAAAAATTTCTCAATATTGCCCACGATTCTCTGATTTGCACGATTGTACGCATTCTATTTGTGAAACCCGTTTTATTGTAATGAAGGAATTTATATGAATTTACGTATGTACGTGAAAGTTTTGTTACTATCCAAATTGGATTTGGGTGAAGCAGTTTAATCTGACACATATAAAGGTTGGGGTGGAAATCAACTGTCTAAAGGTCTAGCTTTGTCGTGGCCTAAGGTCGAAGAGCGAATAGAGTGGGCCATATTAATTCCATGAGCAAAAGTTCGCAATGTATCAATTCAGTGTGTATAATATATTTGACTATACGATCGAATCTCTTAAACTTTCCTTTTATTCTAAATTAAATGTACCTAATTGTTTTATAGTATATTTAACAAAATAATTCACTCACATCATAACTCTACTATTGCATTTGAACGAAATTAATCAGGTCGATACTGATGACTGTGCGATAATGAAATAAGCGTTTTGCATTGGGTCGTTACTATTTCAAAATCAGAGGATTTTGTAACTTGACTGTGTACTTGACAAGATTGCTAAGTACTTCTGCGCTTCTTCGGTGATAAGAATAAACATCTATTCAGTGAAAACGGTTCTGTTTGAAATCGCTATTTTCACGCTGTGAGACGAGTATATGACGACGTATCACCGGTTCGGATACAAATGACATTGTCAAAGTTTAAAACAGTTTCAAAGTTAACCCGACCCCTGTCGTGTTTGTATTAACTTTCACGAAGTTTGCGGTCATGGGCATAAATTAATAGATTTCCCATAGTGATAAATACGAGTACCACGGGTAATGGATAGGTTTCAGGTTAGGTTACGTTGGTTGAAATGTACCATAGTGTGCTCAATACTTTACTTGAAATTATTGAATATTGTGTTCCATGTGAAAAAAAACACAACAACAGCTGTACTATTGATAGCGAATTCATCCGTAATGGAAATTATCACCTATTCTGCATTATCTATGCAAAATACAGAGGATTTGCAAAAAGTGAAACGATACAGACGTGGCGATTGATATTAAACGGTTTCTCATACAATTATCTTTTATTGCACATAGTATTACAGTAATTTGTAACGCACAAAACGAAATAGCGATCATTTCGTGATCGGTCAAATGTCTAAATGCACCGGCTGACATTTCCAATCGTCAGTCGGAAGGGATAGAGAATATTGAAGATAGCTAAATAACTTCAAGCCTTGTATCGAATAATATAACAACTGCTATTGGTCACGATGCAAGAAACCTTGAAAATGTTTTGTGTCTGTTTTGAAAATTTTAATGTTTCTCCTCACTCCATGGATAATGAAGATTACTTATTAGTTTTTCTGTGCAAAGCTTTAATACTTGGCCGATTTCTAGAAAAGGATGAAAAAAGAAGAAAGCGTTACATATTTATCCACTTCAAATGTTGCTGTAGTTTCATTAAGATTTAGACAACCGTACTTTAGTAAAAACTTAAGTACACGTTGCAATTGTATTTGTTCTAAATTACGCAGATTACGTTTTTTAATTCTTAAACTATACTTATTTGGTTAGAAACCTTTTCATCTGTACATCACGTATATATCACGAATGAAATTGATGGCAAGTTAAGTTTGTATTTTGTTCATTCAGAACAATTGTCATGACCAATCTAATCTTGTCCATATAGATTACGTTAACGTTCATTCACACTTTCCCACCGTCGATGAAGTTCGTGATAAAAACATGTCGACTATTATTAGCGCTATCGAAAATCGATGTACCTCCCCTGTTGGAGTAGACGTCGATGCTATATATTCTGATGTTTCGGCGATTATTAGCATCGTCGAGGAGGCACTTTCTAAATTATTTTCGAACACATTATAAATTGAGGGTGTAAGGCGTTCTAACCACTATCTCAGAAGCCCAAGTCAACCTCACCTGCACGTGGTGCACCCTGCTATAACAGACGAGGCTTTGGCGACCGGCTGGTTGCGGTATAGCGCAGTCTAAATAGGCACGGCTAAATGCCCTGGCCGCCGACGGGCAGAAGCGCCGGCGGTGCGAAAAGTTGTGCCCTGCGATCTCCAACCCGCATGCCCAGCGTGGAGACTACGGGCATAAACCCCCTTTTGGGGAGGCCTATATTCAGCAGTGGAATGAGATAGACTGATGATGATGATGATTATAAATTTAGTAACATACGAACAGGTTTTGTGCTGTGAAGAAATTTGAGAGATCCCATCGTTTTTAACCATAATCACATCCTCAGTGAAGTGCATAAGTGCATAATGCTCAGTATAGACAACTACTCAGTCATACCGAGATGTATATGAGAATAATAAAAAAAGCTTTTTTTTCTATTGAAGCTAGAGGGCGCTGCATTAATTATTCATGAATCGCTATTTCTGGCGTCTTTTGGTGAATTTTTTAGTTGTGAGTATTTCAGAGTTCACACGGTGGCGCTTACAGTTGCAGATTAAATTCCTAATCACGTATTGAGTGAAATTTTGTTACCGTGAGTAGGCCAAAGCGTTGCCCATTGTATCTAGGGATGTAGGTCATTAACATCGTGCATTGATTTTTGATAAGTCATTGATGGATTATTTATCTATATTAAAATTCTCAGAAATCGTTTCAATTAAGACAGTACGCAATGGACACATTATGTATTTAAGATAAGAAAATGTCTTAATGCTACTAATTACTTTTATGGATATTTTTAGTCGCTAAATATACTTTGATTAGATAATTGTTGTACTTCGAATTCTCGCTTCCCACTTGTCAAATCAACAGCAGATTTTCATTGCGTAATGAATCAATTGAAAATTCCACGAATTAGACTCCCAGTCACGTTCGATACACTTGATTGGCATTTTCATGTTCAGATGTCGAAAATGATACAAAATAAAATTCCTTCAGTCTTAACCCTCTCAATGGAAACCGCCAAAACCAATCGATACAATCCAGTATAACGATTTTCGTCCTTAACGCTTGACGCTATAAGATTCGAAGCGACAGTACGAGACCCTGATTTTCTTTTTATTTTTATTTCCAATCTTGCTTTTCTTGAATGGATTTATTTTTGTACCCTTTGTAGGCACTTTCACATGCTCGATACTTACTGGATGTGTGCCAAGAGATTTTGTTTTATTGAGCACTGATACAATTGCCGCATTTATTCCTTCATCTTTAGTTTTTTTCGCGACCTTGTGATATTTCCGTGTCTTATTTTAAATTTGTGTTTAATGTCGCAATGATTTATTCACATGGCCAACTCACGGTCGATCATATCTTTTCCGATTCTTATGAGTTGACTTATTCGTCTTTTTTGACTAATCTCAATTTCTTTGGTCACCGGAAACAGATAGATACGAGTATATAAAACAGGTAAAATAGATCGATTTTGCTTCGTTTGATGCGGCAAAATGTTTTTGCTTGAGTATTAATTATACCGATTTTCTTATCCTGGAATCGTGGTACAGAAAGATTAGCAATTTAAACAAATTGAATACCCTTAGCGAAGTTAAAAAAGCGCGAAGGGAGAAGTTATTTACTTTTTCTTTGTAACGGTACTTTTTATTTTCCTTGAAATATCTACACGGTACGGTTATTTTCCTAGAAATATCTACAGTGGAGTGTTTAAATAAAATAAATTATGAGACGTTATCAATAATTTCGAATTGCTTACGAAACAGAATTCAGCTGATAATGACAATCGCTCAAGACAGGAAGTACTAATCGGATCGGAGTCTATGATCGTGTGCCCTTGATTCGACATTCGTCTTTTTGAACGCTCACGTACTTGTAATTTATGAATGGTACGCAGTTTCATTGATACGGACCGAATGGGCGTGTCTAGCGTATTTATATCTCGACGTATTGGATGATGTCCACGTGATGATAAACGTTTGTATTTTATTTAGGATTTGACTTTGAATATAAATAAACGTTTGGATACACTCTTGCCGCCCTTCGCATGCTATAATCAGATTATGTTACATGTGTTTCTTACATGTTTATTTCTACGTGTTCATCGTATTAACTTGTTAACAATGTGATAAATACCAATATCTCTTTTCTTATGCTTTACATTCCGATAAAATACATTGTGTTTGATTTGTCATATAGGTAGATATAATTTTCTGTTTAATTGCATGAAATACAAAAATGTATGAGAAAGTGATAATATTGTAATATACATAATTTATTAGAATAGCTTCTAAATCGCAACCTTGCAACTAAATTCGTCTGTATTTAAGTGTGTTGTGTTATAATCACCCTGGACATACACAAATCAAGGCTATATATTGACATATAATATGATATAAAATTTATATGAAACATAAATGAAAAAATATGTTTTTGTGACAATACTAAAAATGGAACGGTCCAGTTAATAAATATGACTACGTTGGAATTGTTTCAATTAACATTACCAAGAACCACTTGTGTGCGTGTACAAAATTTTAAAAACATCGTTGAGAGCTAAAACTTTACTTTTTCTTAATTCTGAAAGAAATTCTTATTCATTAATGCTTATGTTCTTTACTTACGTATATTCAGGACATTATGTTGTAGTAAAATGTATGGTATGTACCTATATATGTATGTATGATATACTTTAATAGCATAGTTGTTTTTATAGATAGTAAATATATTAACACTTAATTTTTAATCTATTATTTGATAGTAATGTATACATATTAATGAAGTATTGAGACACTATATCACGAATAAGGTGGAAGAAGAAACGGAATGCACCTAATTTATATACCTAAGTACTTACATCCGTCCATTGTGCTGTTTCTAAAAGAAATATTTATAAATTGTTGTGAGGGTTGTTATACAGTCGGATAGAGAGGGAGATATCCGGGATATCTAAAGCCGGATATTCTTATTATTACTATTATAAAACTCTACGCGACCTAACTTTTGGTTTCATATAAACAACCGACAGTCAAGTGTCATCGTAGGTATTCGATGATGGTATAATTTCGAAGTAAAGTGAATATCAATGAAAAAAATTCCTCGTAAAAACTTATCGTTATGACAAAAACTAACTTTTGGGAAACGATGACAGTAATAGCCATTTCTCTGGTAACCGATCGATTTGATACAATTTATCGACGGAAAACGTTGAATATAATTGTTCGATTTAAACTCAAGTCAAATGCTTTAGTAATTTCAGCGCTAATCGCAAGCGAACTATAAAATTAAGCGAATCAGATGCCATCAAATGGAATTTTAAGTAAAACTGGTCGTTCTTGCTGTCGGTAGCGTTATTACTATTATTTATTTACCTGCCTCGTCTTATTCGGGGCAAGCAGATTTTATATATCTACAATATTCAACGACTTGTATATCTAAAAGAAATGTTTGAAGATTCAATTAAATAGCAAGAAATATATCCCGCGTATTACATGCTTTCTGGCAAAGAGAAAAAAAATACTGCCTTGTTATTTTATGATAAATATCTATTGGAGCGAAAATGCTTTGTTTTGGCCCAGACACAAACTTCCGTTCAGTAAACAAATAATTCCGCGTACCTAGTTCAAGGTTATCCATACACACTTTGCATATTAAATGTTTCTCGTTTTCAATGGGTTTACCGTTACACCGTAACAAACAGATCCCATTTTACGATTTACTCCTTTTCTTTAGTGTTGTTCTTCGTCTCTCATTCACGACGATACTTGAATACGTAAGAAGAAATAACATGATGCTTGTATTTCCCAAAAGCGGGACGCAAAGGATTGTAGCATACTCTGACGTCTCGCTAGTTAAACATCCCACCACGGAGTGAGCCTATTGCCATAGGCACTTGAAGAGAGTAAAAACATTTTAATTAAGCTTATTGGTTATGTGACTTGGTGAACTGTGAGGGCTGAAATATGATAATATCAAATATGATCAGCAAAAGTCGGGCGCGTGGTATCCGCTGATAGTATTAAAATTAACGTTGTTATAAAGTTTATGTGTCGTTATAAAGAAGAAGTGATTTACCCAATATTTTATTTACACCCAGTTTGGGGCCCCGTTGACTACTTGACAGATAGTTACAAAACCAAACAGAAGTTTGCACAATAATTATTTAAGAATCAAATTAGATTATATTAAATTTAAGAATCAAAACGATAAAATCACCCTACCTACCCCGTAATGGATTGGCCCGATGATATAATCATAGTAATATAAAAATATTCAATTTTCATTTTTAAAATCATAATTGATTATCGTGAGTCGACATTATTCGAACTATTTAATTAATTCTTCTTGTGAACGCACTGCGAAGTGGTGCCTGTCGTTGCTTGTGACTATATTATCGTTTGGCTCGGTTTCTGCATTTGAAATAGATCGACAATCGTATGTGTAATAGTCGTTTTCTGTTTGTCTATTAGTTTCGTGACAACTCAAGCAGACTCAGCGCTATATCTGATCCGTAATGTGTTCAGCAATGATATTTATATCGTGAATCTAGTCTTTCTTTCCAAAGTGCTGTTGCAAAGTGGGACGAGGTTACAATATCGGTTGTTGTCGATAAATTGTCGTACGTCCTTATTTTGTAGTTACTTTTTAATATAACATATATGTAATAGTTTTATATGTAACTGTCTCGAGAACATTATACAAATATACACCACCTTGCTATTTACTACTTGCTTACTTTTTCTATCCTTATAAATATTTAGTAATTTACAATTTTTTTTATTTATGTTAATGGCCATTTGTACTTACGTATATACATTTCTGTTTCTCTGTGTATTATCCGTGTAACTCAAAAGGCTTGAACATTTTATTCGCGTTTTACAATAGCTATTGTGTAAGGTAGGGTCCTTTATCATTAATGATCCAGAGCTTTAATCGACTCATCGGAGCGCTGAAATTCTCTTACAAGAATTACGCCAGCGTTCAGAATGCCGCCATGGGTAACAACACGATCACTAGCGCGTGGGAGCTGTTTATTGTTTACGTTCTCCTTTGACCATGTTTTTTTTCTTCATCTCGCCTCACTGAGCACTGTAATAATTCGATTGCATCAATTGATAGATAGATGTCACTGGAAGCTAATTAGAATTTTAGCTACGCATCTTATTCAATAAAAACTGCCTATAGAGTAACACGTTGTCCTTTAAATTTATTTTGGTATTCAAGCGAAGCCATAATATTATTTTCATTCATTAGTCTTATTATCATCGTCATCAGCGTCTACGTTAGTATTAACATCAGCAGTAGCAAGATGATTATCATTGTCAGTATGTCTAATTGAACTGCTGGACATAGGGCTCCTTTAATGAGACTCATCGTTCTCTGGACTGCCGCATCCAAAAAGTCATGAAAAAGAACATGAATCACATTTTCACATTTTTTCAACATTATAGAGACTCTTAAATTAGTACCCCTAAGGTACCTTAGTCAAGTGGTATTAAGATTAAAAATAAATACTCTGAGGATACTGAGTTTGATGATGGTTTATGTGCAAGTTTTGATACGCCATTGTGACGCACATATTTTACTAATAAATGTTTCGTGAGTATTTATACACATGGTTGTATATATACCGGCTTAACTCACGTGCGTTTTTCGGGATGGCCCGGAGACAGTCTCGGCCGCGACCTCGCTGCAAACGGCGGGAGCCCATGAGGTCCTCGTACAGCACCGAAACTAGTCGAGCCATCAGCGTCGTGAATAGTGTAAGCATTGCAAATAAAATATTATTAGATATTCAGTGAAAGACAACGTATCGGTGACATTGATCGTGCACTCGGCACCGAGAGCAGTGTTCGGGAAGCGAGCGCAATGGATTCCGAACGCCATCATCGATGTAATCGTCGTCTCCACTCGCAATCCAATGAATGAGTGTATGAATGGCCCTACGCCAACATTGCCGTTTTGCCCGTAACCTTGCTCGTAGATCCCCGCCAATGGTCGCTAACTACTATTTAAAGTTTAGTCGGTCATTAAACTGACCGGCTCGGCTGTGTTCGGCCGCAAACAGATCGGCTCGGTACTGTGCTGTTACCCAAGGATTCGATACGAGATTAAGTAGGTATCGTTTATTTTGATATTGGATATTAAGTATCGTTAATAGAATTGCTACAAAAAAAGGGTTTTTTTCTAGCTTTTTTATCTCCACCATTCGACACAAGTCGCATTTCTGAATGAGACGGTAAAGGCCATAGTTATTTTTTTACTCGACTCTGTTCTAGATAGAGTAAGTTCAAATAATAATATTATGAAGTTATGTTTTCATATTAGTAGTAATCTATATATTAATAATACGTGAAGCATAAACTTTAAACCCCTTTTTATGAAAATTGCGCGGACCGAGGAGTATGAAATTTGACATATTATACTTAGTTTATATGGAGAAGGAGTGCAGAATGCTAAAATGGACGTATTACAAATACCTTAAATTGAATTAAATAAACCATTTATTAGTTAATATCCCATTGTCAATGTCAGACATGAGACGAATTGTTGTTAATAAATAGCAGAAAGGAAAGATTTATATAAGAAGAGTCTTTGACATTGGAACCTAAACAACGCTCAAACTGATTTTTTTATGATTTACGATAGAATTTCGATCGTTACTGGGTAGTGGCCCAGTACTTATAATTTATTTACACTTGACGAAAAAAATAAAGTATAGGTATTTCTCGTTTCATACATAACAGACGTGCTAATAGAATCATAATTGTGTATTTATTTTAAACATAAGTACCTGGTATTCATAATGACGAGCCTATTAATTTTCTTACACATAATTTAATTTCCATATTCGACTGAAGACGGAGAAATATATTTTATGCCAATAAAAGCCTCGGTACTGAGCATTAATGGCAAATAAAAGGCATGCAATCTCAAATGAACATATACATAGGTACGTATTTGCTACGCTCGGCTGTACTATAACGGTAAAAGCCATACAAGCTCACGGATATTGAAATGTTAACCGTTTATAATTCGGTGCAATTTTATATGGAGAAAATTATATTTATAAACAACAAAAATCCGCACAACCATCATAACAGTTATTTCTTTATTTTTAACCTTTAGTTAGAAAGTAAAAACTCTCAATTATATGTATGACGAAAAGTATTGCATAAATTTATCGTATTTTAAATGAACTGTAACGGAATTAGTAATAATTTTGAGGTATTCAAGTATCTTCTTGATCGATTTAGATTTTCGGGTTGGTTTTACTAAAAGAATAAGGTAATTATAAAATACCTACTCTCGATAGAAATTTTTTAATGATAAGAAACCTTAATTCATTCGGTTCTTTAGCCTGCTTCTATAATGAACTGAATGTCAAGGTTGGGCTTAGTAGTTCCGTTAATTCTGCATAAGTGTTGGTAGCGGGCAAAATATATGTGGCACTATCGGCTCATCGTCGTTTAATAATCTCATAATACGAACGGATCTCTAAATGCGGCATGTCTCACGCGGTCATTGCATGCGACTTGAGTTTCTCCACAGATGCCATTGACATTGAGACACACGGTGCGCTACCATGTCGGAACATGTACAACCATCAACAGCATCGCTGATGACTGTTGATTCGTCACGGTTTTTAGCACTGTTCCCTAACTGTTTCGCTAACTGCTCTTTTAATTACTGTTTGCTTAATGCTTTTAAACTGGCTGGGTCTTGCTAGTTTAGTTGCCATGCATGATTGAGCTCCTTAGGGAAGTTTTTTTATTTATATTCTTGTTATTTTGTCGGTGTGTGTCAATGATGTTATTATAGATGCTGTAGATAGATCTTATATGTGGAAATTTACCACATCCGATGTATCCGGTCTGCTTGTGCACTTTGCTTGCTCGCGTACGCACCAAAAGGACAAAAATGACGAGCGAGCGTCATCTGTCGTCTGGTCCCCTGTGAATGCGTCAGTGACAGTTTCCTTTCGTTGTCGTTTTGTTGTATTATGCTTTTTTTGTCCCTTTCATATATTTTTGGTTTGGTTGCAGGAATTATGTTGTTTATTAACAGCATTATTGTTTCAGATCTTATTCATTAATAACATCTGAAACGAATTTGTACAATCTGCAACGTTTAATACATGTTTAAACAATATTAACAATTGTACTTTGCCATACGCCAACTGAAAATCTGGCAGCTTCTGAGTGGCGGATCAGTATGGAGACTGATATGGAAAATGTGCGGTCAAGTACTTATTTTGTATATACATATATAGACTCAACCACTACTCGTACTCTACCTAGTTTTTAAATCAGGTACTAGGAAATGTGTGTAGGGTTTCTCTACCAATAAGCGTCATCAATTCCAGAAATGCCTCATGCGGATTCATCACAATCTATAACTTGTCGATAATATAAAATTTCTTAGAACATAAAACTTTCCAGGAGTTTAGAGGCCCCGGTATAGTAAAATGCGTTTCATAGAAATTTCTAGAACAATGATAGGGTTAACGCCCTAATTGCCATTTTATAGTCGCATTATAGGTTACGTGTAACTGGCTTTTATTGCCACATTTCTTTAATGTTCTCCCAGAACTGTGTGAAATATTTATTTCAATAAAACTTCTTTTATCTGTCACAGTGTACAATCCGTTTTACATATTTATTTATGTTTATCGGTAATTACTGATGCTCTTTGCTTAATTACATTGAAATGATTCCGTTTTTAAAATTATACATATTGACGTTTGCATACTTATATCTAGTATCGTTATCTTAACAGTACGGACATAAGTTAAAAAAAGATCATTTTACATTACATTTTTTCAATCATAAAGTTATTTTCAACTATTTAGTATCTCTTCGACTTTCAAGCTTTGGAATGCGGGTTAGTTGAAGGGAGGCCAATACACCTGCCGTGGCGAATTTCGACGCACCTGTAGAGTTTTTGTGTACTTTATAGGACAGCTAATATTTTATATTTTCAATCTGTTTTGTCTTCTGTTTGTTTCCGTTTATTTTCTGCGTATTTTGAAACGTTATCTCCAAAAAGTTATTTCATATTATTTTGATCGCTTCATGTTTAAATCATAAATAGATTTTACACAAATTATGCACTAGGTTTGTGTAATATTTTTTAAAATAACTAATTCACTAAACTAATAACAATTCATTGAACCTGTTTTGTACGTCTTTACATTCAAGAAAAATAAAACTCAAGACGAGAAGCCGTTGCATAATATAAGGGTATTGAATCAATCAAGTCGTTTCGCCGACCTGCATCGCGGTTCTTAACAAATCATTAGGGCATCCATTAACTTTGTGTAAGGTCGTAACTGCTATTTAAGTTACCGAGTTGTCTTATGACAAGCGGTTGTCCGATACGCGATAAACAGTT
>DWFT01000064.1:0-16081 GCA_018246795.1 Microceris patrobas patrobas
CAACGCAAGGCGAAAGCGATGACAAACAAAAAGCTTAGAAACTGAACCCTATATCGCTATAAAATCAATTTCCAGTGCAAATCGAGCGGGGAGACCAATGCTTTCCAAGTCATCAGCTCGCTTTAGACGCCTTGGCCTGGAAAAATCCACAATTTTGTAAAAAAATATGCGGCAACATTTTTAAATGCACTGCCAGTAGATTGCATCACGAGCGCATTCGCTGAAAATCGTTTTTTGTTCCCGCCTATACACAGATACGTTGTATTATGAATGTCGAAAATCTGATCCGTGACACATAAAACTGGGCGGAAAATGCGCTTTGACCACTGCGTTAATTTTGACTGCCGCTATTCGTTTTGTCCGAACATAAAATACAGCGTCGTTTGAATTTACTATCTCTTTCACGTTTATTTTATAGTGTACAACTGGGGCGACCGCTTTAGCCAAATTTTCATACACGCTCTGAGAAGTGGGGACTAAATGATTGGACGCTATTAAGGCACGCAAACAAAATTCCATTGGTAACATTTGGTAGCAATGCGCAAACGGAATCACTTTGCATAGTTTCGGCCACGGGCAGTATACCGTCTGCATCGTCGTATTCCCTTTAACCCATATCCGAAAATTGTATGAGAATATCAATATACCAAACTTTTATTAGGATTGTTCGCAAACTGCTTTGATAGTATTATATATAATGTTGTTTCCTATACAATTGTAAATTGAAATTTTGTTTACGTCACTAGGAACGTTAAATATTCCTTTCGATTGTTAAAAAACGTAACATCACGCCTGTAATCTTCGAATGGGACTGTTGGGAGGAGGCACTCTCATGTTTCACCAGTTACGTTTATATCCCCTGAATTAGGTGGTGAGCCTATTGCCATAAACTGGGCACGATTTCAGACTCCGAGTCACTATTAGAAATTCTAAATTAGATAAATCCAATGGTACCCGATCCGGGACTTGAATCCAGGATCTACCGATCGGCAGTCGCGCTTGCAACTATTGGATCAACGAGGCAGTCAATTCGGATTTACGATTGTTTATTTTAAATTCAGTAATCGATTTGTGTATCGCTGTATATATTAGTAACCAAACATTCAAGTAAACAAGATTTTTTTTCCTTTAATGTATCTTGTGATTGCAGTTACGAGATAAAATAATTTAATTGACGGCAATATTCTAGTAAAGTCGGTGATATTATTAAATATAAAGACACGATATTTTCTAACGCGAAGACAGGATTTCTATTACTATTTCGTTTTTATATGGAATTAAATTTTGAACAGCCTTTTTAAATAACGCATTTCATATTAAAGTGCTGGCACGAATAAACACGACTGTTACTATACAATCAATATATACTCGTAGATCTGTATACAAAGAGCAAACAGTTCAAATAAACATCGGAGGGTCAAGGTGCGCTTTCCCCTTTCTTCCCGTTGGTATCTCTCCTCATTCATCTCATCCCTTCAATTGGGGTGGCCGTATAATAATGTGGAACAAAAAAAAAACATTTTGATATTTAAATAGCTTCAATAAAAACTTGCACGGATTTAGTGTAACACATTTTATTTTTAGAATCCATAAAATACAGCTTATAAACATTTTACTTATTGTAAGTGGTATGTAATTATATTCATTATTGATTGTATGTTTTTACAATGCTCTGATATTTAGAAAACTTTTCTGGATTTAGACTGTTAATTCGTTGTATTTTCCGACTTATTACATCAATTTGACTTACCATATCTAAGATTTTAGGCAAGATATTTCTGTAGGTGATGGTATCTATAGGTTCATAGCAACATACACAATCATTATTCACAAATCGATAATTTGTAATCCCCGAAACGGTAGGTAAAGAGGTACAATTTCATCGTGGAATACCTGGTGAGCCTATTGCCATACAGCCAGACACAAGTAACTACTAGGAAGTTTAATTCAGACAGACCAATTAGTACTCAACTCGGGGATCGAATCCAGGACCTCTGGATCACAAATCGCGCTAACAACCAGTCGACCAACGAGGCAGTTTAAAATCATTCACTCATTATTATACAAACACTCAATTATCGTGAAGCCATAAATTGTTTTTGATCTATCAGAACTCGATCGGTCGTCAAGTGATTTGCGTTGCAAAATAAAATACATAATAATTAATGAGCACTTGTAATAGTTGTAATATCTCTGGCAATCAAGTCTGAGGAACATATTTGTGGGTGGAGGAAACAGACTTTCAGAATTAGTTACTAACACAAGGTCGTAAAGTCCAAACAAAAACACTAAACATAATTATTACGGCATCTTTACGCTAAGTATCTTAACGGGTAGACAAACAGTACGGAGTAACGATATATCTACCCTGACGTAGGTACTTCTTCTTCATTCATCACAAAATCGATTTCGCCAAATAAAATAACTCGTAACATGACTAAGAGCAGTATTACGAATATCTAATATTATCCTGAAATAGATCGTGAATCGCGCCGTCTCCGAGTAATTTACAAAATATTTTGTTTTCTCACAAGTACTTAGGTGTATATTACTCATTTTGAAATAAGACCAACTTGCCTTCAATTTGTTTATAATTAACTTGGCTATAACAGAAGCCGAGTAGGTATTCTTGTTAAGGGTAAGAACTAAATTTTGAGAATTTCGCTCTGAGTCTCGTTCTGAGAATAGAATAATAAAATGGTTGATGTTGACTATATTCAAAATCCATAGTTAATAAAAAGACATTAGGAATTGGGTTCGCCTTTTATACTGTTGTAATAATGTCAGATACGTTAAAATACCAGTTTAAACAAGATCAGTACGTTTAAGGGTGACTTCAAATGCACCCGTTGTGGATGACGCGATTCTTGATACCCGCGCTGTCTGCCTACTCATACTTGACCAGCATGGCAGAGTATTCCCTTACCATTTTCGAAGGAGACCTGTGATCGCGAGTGGAATTCTGTAAAGGTTAATGATTATTGACAGATTACAGATAGGTAGGACGTATAATGCATATTTCTTTCCCTAGTTCTATAATGTACATTAAAAAAATCTACATATTAAGACATATACGAGAGTGTGAAGAATTGGTACTGAAAAATATGCTCTTCTGGACCTCGGTAATAGAAAACTTACGGCCATTAGTCTCATGCCGTTTCAAGAAGAATAGAAATCTGTTATGATTGTTTTGTTTTAATTTGTTATGTTATTGTTATGATTTGTATTGTAAACAACCCGATAAGCGATGCCATTGTAAAATATATAATCAAATAAATTACATCTTTGACGCGAAATTACAAAGAAAAGTTCTTTTTCTTCTCAAAGAAAACTTCTTTTACTAAATTTTCTAAGCTACTGTTATAATTTTTTTTTTTTTTTATTGAATAGGGGGCAAACGAGCAAACGGGTCACCTGATGGTAAGTGACTGCCATCGCCCATGGACACCCGCAAACCAGGAGTCAGCAAGTGCGTTGCCGGCCTTTAAAATTATTAAAAGTAATTATTGCTATAAAAATAAAAATGAAAAGTAATTATTGCTATTCAGTAGCACAAATATGTGTAGGAGTATTACATCTGCATGTTAACTCGATACTAAAACTGGCGTCACTTGCAATCTAGAAAATTCAACATTAGCCAGAAAAAGGTAGATGTGTAATAGAAGTCATGTCACAATATTAGTACTATATGGATATAGTCTTAGATGTTTTACATTCGAATGTAAATATGAAAATGATACAAGTTGTAAAAATTGTTAAAACCGATAGTAAGGGCGGACGTCAGGCAGACGTACTCGTGCAATGTTGAACCCTTTTCGACCTTCCGCTTTATTAAAATATTACTGAACATGTACTTGATTAAAATATTACAATTTATTTTATATTTTATACCAGATGTATTTTATGAAAAGCCTAAACATCTATAACGGCAACTTAAACAGGCATATGACACTGTAGAGTTTTGGATATGAGTCATTAGTATTAAATAAATAATTGTTATTAATAAAACTACTTGTACAAAATTATATTACTTTTTATACTAAACACTTAGCGTTCCTTATGGAATGTAATCACTATCGTTCATAGACAAGTAATTCTAAATGCCAAATTTCGCAGAATTCAATCCAGTACCTATTCACGATTATCCAAAAATATAAAGAGATACAGCTACACTAACAAGAAAATAAGAGAGTGACAAGTGAGTAATACATACTAGTCTAATTACCTTTCAGCCCTGAAAAACAATGCTAGTATTGCAGCTTAGTGATAGAAAGTTAGTAAGTCGAAATTTAAAATCTTCCCTGAAAACTGAATTAACCCAGCCCTCATATTTATAGCAGACAATAATGACATATTTCACATACATGTAATATAATTTAGAATCGAGCGAGAATCGATAACTCTTAGTAAAGTTGTGATTCAGTGAGTAAAATAATCGACTTATACCGACTGTGGAGCAAATTCATTTATTTAATTAAAACCCCCGAAGAACTTCTAAAAGTCGGCAAGTCGCAAACTAATCACAGTTTGACGAATTGTGGAGACTTTCCAAATTGGAAAATAAATATGGATGCAAGATCAATTAGTTTATATTACTGGAGTTTGTGGAGTTGAAGATTTAATTGGATTTGAGTGACACGATAGCGGATTATGCCGACAGAACGCGTCTTAAGCTATTCTGTAACACTTTTGGATTGTTCTGGATGATTTTAATCTTGCTAAACCTTAACACACGCCTTCGAATAACTCTTCGATATGACTATTTGGAATATCATGGTGAACACTGGTTTAGGGATTAAATAAATATGTCTCTCAGCACAGCAGAAATACAATTTATCTAACAACCTATACTGAACACCATGCAAAATCTTCTAGTTAACTTGGAAATACCATAGTCTGAATTGACTTACAGATAAGAAGTATACTTGTCCTTTGCAAAATACAACAGCAATACCTATAAGGCTCTTGACCTGAGTCCTAAGTGACAACGCAGACCAATTACCAACGAGTTACGATACGGTTCCAAAAAGCCTCGTGTACAGATTTATTATTCATAGATCCTAGATGTATCGCCTACTAATAGTAGCTATATGTTTTCTAGATTTGTTACTTATTTAGGCATAAGATATGTATTAAAAAAGTGAAGCCTTACAGTGATCAAATTTTTGTCTCCAAATATGACGCAAAATGGATTTAACACCAGATAAAAAACAAAGATTTGAAATCACCGAACACGATACCGTTATAACATTCGATTACAAAAAAGGCGAACGATATAAATAAGCTATTGAAACATAACTTTGGTGGTTATGTGAAGTGTACTCGCTCAGCAGAACATCACAAATGTATTTCAGACAAGCGACCGCAGTAAATCTTGTGTAGGACGCGGAATATTCATGCAGGCTGGAGAGGCGATACGTTGTGCTCATGACACTGACGCGATTTACTTACGTTAGGGATTTTGGTTGATTGTGAACGAAAAAAATGATATAGATTTATGACGGTCACCAAAATATTAAATGTGCTGTTATTAAATTTTTTTCAGGGCTAGAATTTCTAATAGATATTTCAACAGTAACTTCTAAAATATATATATGTAAATGGTCCGATTCTGAACGAAGATGATGTTGGTGACGATGATGAAGTTGATGATGATGTGAATATGTGAACACTCCAAGCATATACATCGAATTCATCTGACATTCGACGTGCGATGACACCGCCCAGCACCGACGAGTGATACGGAGCAATGATCTAATTGAGAGCGGTGTCCGGAGATAAATTTGGTGCAAGACGGAAAGGGGCCCCTATAAATCTCCCTCTGGACACGGAATATTCATGAAACTCCGTGTATGAGCAATATATTACGTGCGCGTCCGAGTATGTAAGTACCTATACGCGCATATAACATCAATTGAAAAGGAAGGTGATTTTACTAAAGCGGCATATATGTATGGTATATATTTTACTCGTTCGATTGCACATGTACGGATTCCACCACGAATGACGCCGAAGAGGTTTCGACTACTCTTACGATTTATTCAAACTATTTTTCCAATATTTTATAAAATTTATCTAACTCTTAAACCATTCTGATTACTATATCAAAGTCGGTGTTTACATTATGATTTGCCAACTATTTAATATTTACGTTTTCTAATATTAAAGATTTTTTAACTTGACCTTCAGATCCGTTTTCAGATCCGTGTCCGTACATAAATTTGGAGCAAGACGGACCAATGGCGGCCTCAATAAATCTTGTGCTGGACACAGGATATTTATGACGTTTCATGAGCCATATATTTTGTAAATGACTGTACATGTGCTTATACACATGAGAGATCATATGTAATGTATCATTACAGCCAACGATTAAGTTTTATATTTAATTTATGCATTGTCACATCATAAAATCTATAACTTAATAAATTGATTATGTACTCGTAGTACATTTTCTATATAATATTACATTTAAAATAATATGTAGTGTAAAGGGGGAGGACTATGAACAACATTGGACTGAAATAGGGCTGATGATGATGTAGTGTAAAAATCGCTAAGTGTGTACAATATACAACTGATAAAATGAAAAGAAAAACGTTTTAAATTCTTAACTCCATCAACTGGATAAACAGCATTAAAAATCGCCCGTTGGCCTTGAAGAGTAAAGATCCAAGTCAGCGCCGTTGTCCATACATAAATTTGGAGCAAGACGGAAAGCGCCCTCTATAAATCTCCCACTGGACACAGAATATTCATGAGGCTCCATGTATGAGCAATACATTTTGAGCTCCGTATATGGTGTATAGAATATTTTAACACACATTACTCGTCGAACATAATATAGCCGTTGTTTTATTTATTTATACGGTATTTCATTTTTCTCTCGTGTTTAGAACGCCTACACATACAATGTAACTGAAATGTACTTCAAGTTCTCCAACATCTGTTTAAATATGTACCGATAAATTTCACCTCTTTTTCTGGTTACTCCGACTAGTTTTGAACCTGTTCAAGGTCCCTTTCATGAGGCTCCACTGATTGACGAGAGGTCGGAGAGTGGTATTTAATAGTACCAACTGTTTAACAATATAATTATTTCCAAAACATTTTAAATACATAAATTCTGTAGTTGTTGAAATAAAACAGCCAAATCATTTTTAGTATCAATGTGTATCTCTGGCTCAATTTAGTTGTAGTTTTCATAAATTATAACATTGTATTATCCCGAAGGGATAGGCATAGACACTGCCACCACTCAGCAGTTACATCCTACTTTGGAATATTGGGTGAGACTATTGACATACGCTGGACACAAATTTTCATAAATTATAGGGATAATAATATGGAATTTTTAAGTTTGGGTTCATCATGCTCAATCATTTTAATTTCACTATTGTAGATAGTCTTCTCTCGGAATCAGAAGAGTTAAACATTTTATGTAAGCCTACCATGTTAGCCAACTACATTATAGTAAACTGTAGAAAATGAATGTTAAAAGATAACAGATGATGGTATTATAAAACTATACCACTATTTTATTCGAGCAACGAGTTAATCTTTACATAAGAAGACATTTCCATTATATAACAATAACATAATATGTACGTTACATTGCCTTCATTAATATTCTCCGGCCATCGAGCTAGATTTATTGCGGGTCCCACAGGCTCTCTCCATTTACTGTAACTCATAGATACAGATGAGGATTTGAAAATGAGAATTGTATATTAAATTTGACTGGCCCGTTGGTACTGTTGTTAGTGAACCGGACTGTCAAGCCGAGATTAGCGGGTGGTTCCATTCCCACGCGTGACAAATACAGCTTTTAAATTTCATATATTTTTGTCTCTAATTTTTCTACCCCCATCTACAGTTTAGCTTAAATTACTAGAAAACTTCTACCTATCAACCAGCATTCAACTTCTAGCCAAATCCAGACTTTCGGTACAGCCAATATTATTGTTATGTATATAATTTTGCGCTTCGTCTACCGATTTTTTGAAATTGTCTCGAGAATTGACTTTGAGACTAACCTAGTTTATGCATCGGATGTTTTAACTAGCTTCAGTTTAAAAATGATTTAGTGACGGTTCCACAGTAATAATTGTCCAGATCAGCCTTTAAGTCCTCTCCTGGACATATTCTTCCCTGAAGGGTCTTTGTCAATAATCCTCTCGTTGGAAATGCCGTTTGGGGATCCCACAACACGACTTCTCGCAACAACACTATCGTGATTGATGTGTATCACTCCATTCATAGACTGACACCGATTTCGTAGACTTCTTACCCCCCAATCAGTACTTGATATATACATAGATCATATCGTATATCGATGGTCATATCGTACACACAAGTAAATGACGATATTTAATATATTCTGACCTGAATATGTGAAACGCGAGTTCTCAAAATACCAAGCGTTACAATATGAACAAATTTTGATAGTGCATCATAATACGACATTGTTCTAATTTTGTTTACATAAAAGAATCTAAGACGCAATGAAAAGCTGTAGGTTTCCCATACTGTACTAATTATAGTCGAGTCTCTTGACCGGATACCTCAGATAATACGCCAAGGCTGAAACGAAAGTTTAATAAATAGTAAATATTTTTTTTTAATTTAGGCTCAAAAAAGGCGGGCCACCGGAGGTTAAGACTATGGACATTTACAAAACACGAAGAGTGACCAGTTCATTGTCGGCTGTGAAGAAAAGCTCTCCTTCCGCTTTTCTTGATAAAGCGCATGTCTAGTCAATAGTGCTCTGGTAAAATCTCAGATGGAAAACGCTCTTTGCGCTTTTCTTGAAAAACCCCATGTCTTAGTGGTCTATGAAAATATCAGATGGCAGCTCGTGTGATGTTGTTTTTATTGTAGACCACTTTTGTTGTGCTCGAACGCCTTTCGTTGACTGTTCTTCTCTAACAATTGTCTATATTTAATACAATCATATAAAAAATATTTTACACATCCCGCTACTCTCAAAAGATAAAGTAAACAGAAACGAAATAATGGAAACGAGTAAAAAGTACAACGTTCAGATACTTAACACACATGCCTCTCAGAATTTATTAGGTAACCACGACATAATAAATCACTGTGATTCCAGCTTCCGTGGAATAGAGACGCTGGATATGGCTTGCTCTAATACTGCAATACTGGCCAAATAAGTTATAATACATTAGCTTTACTTTGATGCTTTATAAGGTAGGTACATATGTATGTATATACAAATTTATTCGGCCGGTGATTACTGAACGTAGCCTCTGAGCGAATGGTTACAGATTCGATTCTAAACCAAGATAAATATATATTTGTATGATGACAA
Source organism: Microceris patrobas patrobas (assembly GCA_018246795.1). Lineage (NCBI taxonomy): Eukaryota > Metazoa > Arthropoda > Insecta > Lepidoptera > Hesperiidae > Microceris > Microceris patrobas. The sequence goes on from DWFT01000064.1 coordinate 9,332, forward strand.
CGAACATTTTTTTGTATTTATGTGTCTGTGTGTGTTTTTATAAAATGACTTATTACAATGTATTAATGAATTAATATATGTTACATAATTATCCCTTAATTATTGTCTGTTTGGAACAGCACAGGCTTTTTTATTTGAGAATAAAATGGCTATGTGTAGATAGTCAAAAATCATCTATTGTACATTTTATGAATATATAATAAAGGAAGTACTTTTTAATGAATAATACCAAAGTCTGTGCATTCCTCAAAAGTCTTAAAATATGTAGAAATCACTTCATCATCATCAGCCTATCTTAGTCCACTGCTGGACATAGCCCTCCCCCAATGAGCGCCCTGTCCTTTGCAAACTCTTTGTCTCCCTTAAAAACTATTTTGTAACTATAGTTAACATATAAATGAATAAAATAAATAAATATATAATTCGGTTTACATGTTATATATATTTTTACTTCTTTAGCTTCTAACTGCTTCGTTGTTGGAGGCAAACATTATTAGCAGTAATATAATATATTGTATTGTCCAATATTGCATTGTATTTTGGAATATTCTAATATGTTCAGTATTGTTCCAGCGTTATTGTAATCTGACATTTGAACGCTGTCCTCATTTAAGTAATGAAAAAAGCACGTTTAGTATGTAAATAGATATTTTGCTTCCAAGAATACATACTGTATGTATAATATGTATATTTTTATAAAACGACCATGTTGAAAAACAATTTTGTGTCTTTACATTGTACAAGTAAGGTTTTTGTAACATTCATTTTCCTAGCAATTCGATGCCAATAAATCACAGAGATCGAAAAAGTTAATATGGTTAATATGTACATATGTAGGTTTGCATTTTGTAAGGGGGTTAAGGCCATAGTCTGCCACGCTGGCCAAGTACGGGCTGGCAGACTTCACACATCTTAGAATTACTTTTTTAAATTCTAAGATGTGCAGGTTTCCGCACGATGTTTTCCTTCACCGTTATTAAGTGGTATTTAAACTTAAAACGCACTGTTGTAAAGGGGTGCGCGCCATGGATTTTAGTCCAGCAACTGCGGAATGATAGGATGATTTCTTTACCACTAGGATATCACTGCGTCCTACTGATATTCTCAGTTTAGTTCGGATCGATCGAACATGTATAATCCGTGGACCGATCCTCATGCATTATTTAGATCGTTACATGAAAAATCTGTTTTTCCCAGATCCTTTATATCTTCGTACAAATGACGGCAATAAGTCATAAGGAAGACGCGGGCCGCCGTCGCAGAAGTCGCGATATCGTGACGATAGCGTGACACTCGCTGAATAACGACGAGGTGATTTCTACCACGAAACAGTCATAAAATCACGAGACCTTATGAAACTGTATGATTTTCGTCCAAAGCTCTGCTACAATATCATCATTAGCCTCTAGATGTTCATTGCTGGACATAGGCCACCCTTAATCGGCGCTACTCCACTCTATAATATAACTTTGTACGAATATCGATTGAATAGTGTACTAATCGCAAAATGTGTATTTTATGGTAGCAGCAAAATTGTAGTCTACATCACATAGTGTCGCGAACCAAAGTTCGTGACTCAGCCGTCCTCGCTGCAGAATGCCACCGAAGGTTTTTACAAAGTTGAGATGGATTACAAATGTAGTCAGACCGCTTGTATTTTGTTGTAAGTAACCTAACCTAACCCAATTTTTTTTTTATTGAGTATTTATTTAATCCAATCCAACCATTTTCTTTTCTCGAGGGGAAATCCATCATGGATACCCAGCCGCCTGGGGAAGCGACTAGGTTATGTCGGACTTCTACCGACTAAAACCCCCCGGTGTTCCATCGCGCACCATACGGCGGGAGCACGGGTACACTTTCGCATTCTTCCGCAAACCCGCCGGTCCATTTTCACGGACCCACCTCCAATCCAATCCAACTTGACCTAACCCAATCCAATCTAACCTAAACCAATCTAACCTGGCATAACAATACAATTGCAGCTTAAGCACTGATATCCTAGTATATTGAAATTCAGCCTCTCACCCCGCCGGTCGTGGGTACAAATTTTTAACCATCTCATTCTAAGTATAGGCCCATGTTCTGATTGTGGAACGACAAAAGGTTCGAAATAAACAAGACGATTTTGTTTATTACTGTTGTTAGTCATAAGTCTGATTATCCCTATATATTTAAAAAACGTAACATCACGCCTGCAATCCCCGAGGGAATAGGCAGAGGAGTGTAGTACACTCCCAGGTTAGGTCCCAAGGATTACGTGATGACCCTATTGCCATACACCATACACAAATCCAGACTCCAAGTCATTACTAGAAGTTTTAAATTAGGTAAATCCAATAGTACCCGACCCGGAATTCGAACCCAGGACCCCCCGATCGGCAGTCGCACTTGCGACCACTCAACCTACGAGGCAGTCATTACAAATTTATTATATGTATATTTTCAATTAGACATTAGTTCTGTTGATAACAGGCATTTTAATTTAAAAATAATAACATCATTCACTTAAAGAAGAGCATTATTCATAAAGACCGGTCAACATAAATATTTCATTATTTATTATCATGTTGCGCTTTCATATTGAGAATTGTTCGAACTGGTTAATATGGATAATGAGGTATTTATGTAATTAACAAGAACATTAAAATTTGTTTTCACTTATGTTATAAACCATTAATGAAAGATGGGGTTTCAGCGAATTGTATTGGCTTTTATACAGTACCGCTTTTCACTTAGAATAGAAAATTATGTACAATTCAATAAAGAATATCAATATTGAAGCTGATATTGTCATAATACGAGTATTTCATTCGTTAACGAAAATTAAATTGGAACAACTCAATAGGATTTAAATTAATGAATTCTACAAAGTTATCGCCACTCAGAAGATCAGTTTGATAGCGTATATAAGTTCGAACTAAACTTTGGCTGACCAGACTGTTATCATATTAATTGTAAGGAATCAAAGACTAAAGGTCCATTGTACGATTTGAGAACAAAATAAGTAAAACGAGATATTTAAAGTAAACGGTTTTATTGTAAAAAAAATATTAATGATACACTTAATGTACTGAAAGCTAAAAAATGATTAGGTAGGCACAACCTACGAGTCATCACATCGATCAATCAATCTTTACATCAATCATGGGCATTGATCTGACTAAATCGAAACGGTGACGTCATCGACAGGCACCTGATAGGCCTATACAGATATATAAATAGCTAAATATATAAATATTTGATATACACAGATGTACACAGATTTCGCATTTTTGCGGTTAGAGTGTAATATGTCAAAAATACTCTCAGAAAACATTACAAAAAGTTTGGAATCACAAATATTCTATGTCTATAATAATATATGAATTATAGACTATTCTATGACATATGTATAACTATATACATACACATATTATACTCAATACTCGTGTTCGTCACTAACACTAATAGACTCACATTAATTAATTCTACCCCATCATTCGTTAGTTGAGCGCAAGCGTGATTTTAGCATTAGCATTCGAGCTTCCAACTTTGCACATTCTCTGCAACCTGTCATTTTACCAAGGACCAAATTAATGTAACATGAGTAATTTGTAACTTTTAAAATCGTGTAAGATTTAGCTTTACAGGCTTAGTTTAACTTGGTCATACACGTTAGTCACCAAGTTACAAAGATATACGCCATGATGGAGTATTAATGATTGGGGGAATTTAAATGATGCAATATAAATATTGAGTATAACAATATGTCAATATTTATATTAAGTAAAACATAGATTAGAATATTGGTTTATAATGTAGAAGTGTCCATTTCAACAGCAGCCAGGGTTCTGTAATTAACTTAGAAAAGTATAAAAACTGACTCGTTAAATGGTCTCATACTTATCAGTATACGTATTATATCTAATACGAGTATGCAACAGAGCAAATGTTATCAACAAGCCTAATTCTTGGTCGCCCGTTGCTATTTAATCGTAGACTATAACAAAAAACATACTAATATGTATTGTATTAAATTATTCATGAAATATAATTTGTATATTATATATTATTACAGTAAATTAAGTCATACTAAAATCAACATATATATATGCACTGCGACAGTCTGTTCTGAAATCTATCGAATTAATTTGTCCGTAATGGAACGATGGGGAATTCACCTTGTTAATACTGACTATGAAGGTTCTCCATATTCTCCATATACTAAATTAGTTTAGAATATTTTAATAGTACAGCGGCATTTGTTGCCAAATTTTAGAATGGAATTATAATCGGAATTCGAGTTATGTATGACTATACGATCAGGATATACATACTCGTATGTATGTATCGTCATCATTATGCATGTATGTGATATCTATATATAGGATCGTGTGCTATAGCACACCTTGGGAAAGGGCTGTGTCCCGCAGTGGTAAAGACTGATGTGATGATGATAACTGTGTGTTAGAGAATCTTATATTGTATATCGTTGTCTGAGGCAAAAGTGAATAAATCGGAGCCGAGACCGTTGACACAGGCTTTTAGCATCCTCCGCGGCTCCATTACCGCACGCACTGGAGTGCATCTTTGATGCTCTGCTGTTTCAAAGTCCGCAAATGGATTTTTAAAACGTCTCTCTAGAGTTGTAACTATAATATGATTCAACGGTTTGCGAGACCGGCTGTGAGTGCTGTAAAATATTTTCTCAATTTAATATTTATCTTTTGTAGTGCACGGTTTATGTTTTGAGTTCTTAAAGGATTATAATAGTTCAGCCCTAACGTCCAAGTGCATGGTCAAATTGCTAAACAATGGAACGATCTGTCTGCGTTGGTGTGTTTCTGTCGTCTTCTGTTTTCAGAGCAAAAGTGGATAAACATCTACTAGACAAGCGTGCTACCTAGTAAACAGTCCTCCCGCTTTATAAATGAAACGCATTGTTTAAACGTCACTTCATATTGGAACAGGATTGATCGTTTATTGTTTTATATTAGTAAAAAAATCACATACATATTTGCTTGGTCACGTAATATCTGATACTTACTGCGAATCTCAACTTTACTAGTGTATTTTGTGGTAGGAGTAAATAAAAATACAAGTCGTTTGATGTTCACATCTTACTTCAACATGTGGACATATTGTGTATGTCTTTATGACGCGGGCCTCCGCTCAGAATGACGCGACTAACGCCAGCCTGCTACGCTGACCAAGTGCCGATAAGCAGATAAATTCGTAATTAAGTTAGACGTGAATATTTTTCTATAGGTGCATTAACATCTTGAGACGATAAAGATATTGTCTTGTGACAATAGGTAGCTTATAAATATTTAAAACAATATTTTAAAACATTTAAGTCATATCGTCCGCAAGCTTGAGATTATGCCTCTGTTAGGCAAGAGATGCTTCGAAACAGCAATTCCCATCATATTGATAACTCGGGGTTTTAAATCGTTCTCTATGTATCTGATTTAGCGTTAACAGTTTCAATCAGTTCCTTATCTTCTGGTCTCGTGCTTTCGTTCGTTCCTTCGTTATCTTCTCTTCTGGAAAGGTTTCGAATAGACGTTATGTCGAATGGTCTATTTCTATGTGCATGTCTGTTCTCGTGGCATTCTTCGATGGTATAATGTAAAGCGAACTTCGGATTTTAGCGAAAAAATGCAAATGGCTGGGAATTATTTAACTTCTTTCTTATTTGCTTTCTGAATTCTACAATACTGGTTCGTTGAGTGTGGTGCTATAAAATTCTTTTTAAGTATCTATTCCTTGAGGTTGGAAATGTCCGCAGGTAATTAAGCGGTCGATAGTCGTTTTATATCGATTTAAATTTTTCAATTTCCGCGTGGGTCGTACCAATTAGTCTGTAACTTGTACTAGAAAGAAAGAAGCAGTGTCGTATAATATAAATTAAATGTAACCAACTGCGACCATACTGATACTATTGGACGTTTCTAACTTTGATTTTCTAGTAGAAAATTGTTGTAGTGAACCAGAGTCTGGATATGAGGCCGGTGTATGGCAACAGACTCACCAGCTACTCCATAGTGGTACGTAACTGGCGAAACGGTGGATTGGATGGATGCATTACACTCATCTGCTTTTATCTTCAGGGACTACAGGAGTGAAGCTGCGTGGCCATACCATCACAACATTTAGTCCACTGATTCAAAATTACGACGGGCGAACAGTTCTGTAATATTACATCTCAATAACTTTGTCCGAACAGATTGTTATGCCGTAGTTCACGGTTGTTGTGACACGTTGCGAGCGCGGAGAGTTTTTGTTCCGTCTAATTGCAACAACGATGTGTTTTGCTGTAATGACTTTTTGAAATGAAACGTGACCACCCGGACCGTTGGAACGTAAAACAAGGTTATGGGATTTCGAGGTATTACATGAAGAAAATAAAGGTATTGCGAAGCTTTACGGCGAATCTAATTTCAACGTTAATTAAATTGGTTACAATGACAACAGTTGTACTTTGTCAGAAATATTAGAAAACATTTGTTTTAAACGTAACTTCTTGCCTGTAATCCCCGACGAGGTAGGCAGAGGAATGCAGAACACTCCCATGTTCCACCGGTTACGTTTACGTCCCACTATGGAATAGGTGGTGAGCCTATTGCCATGCATCGGGCACATATCCATACTACGAGTATTAGAAAAATCTAAATTAGAAAATTTTGTAGTGTTCGATCCGGGAATCGAACCCAGGACCTCCCGATCGGCAGTTGCACTTGCAATCAACACGACCACCGAGGTATT
>DWFT01000065.1:0-16070 GCA_018246795.1 Microceris patrobas patrobas
AGACATGATTACTAACTACTACACCACCAGCGTAGACGGAATCTACACCAACTACTGTACATTCATCTGAGCTTCTAGTTTTCCTCACTGCGGTTTCAATTGACTCCTAATATTTTAATGACTTAGTATCGAGAACCTGTATGTTAGTGTATTAAGATGTACCTAATTATTAGAAAAGTGTAAATTTATAAAAGGCTTCTAATGACTTATAATTTTATTCCTGGTGCTTCACTGTGCCTGCAAATAATGTACAATGCAATAATATTTTTTAAACCACCGTGTAATATTGATATTGCACAATTTTAGATTTTAAATCAAGAATGACCACGTGGATTATTTTATTGTATCTTGTTCCATAGAATTGACAATACTGACACTGACAGAACAATTGCATCATAACAAATGCTGGTAAAATTTCGTTTATTTACACTATATTGTAAATCTAAATGATTACAAAGGGTGAACTTAACACTTGATGACATTTTCGATCAGTTAACCTTTGGGAAAAGGTTAAGGGTTGCGGTCGACGCTCAAACACTTACTTTTGAGTAATTAAATTCTAATATATATTAACAACATGTTTATATATTATAATATATACGTACACCATAATGGTATAATGACGACTGTCCATCGGCTGGATTCGTTTTCCAAAGCTAAATAATACTCACTGATTTTCATTGTTCTTATTTTGAAATGGCATAATATATCTAGTGAATTTTTGTGTCAATTGTAATAAGATAAACTTAACCCTATAATATAATAAATCTACGTCCTACGTTACGTCTACGTGACGTCTACGTCCTACGTTAAATACGACTTTGAGTTGAAGTCTATCAGTCTTTTAAGTTCATATTAATATACAGCGCACACTGTAGCAAGCCAATTATATAAGTTATCTGCAGAAAAAAGGAGGCAGAAAGAAAAGCGTAAATAAAATAGACAATTTACAACTTTAAATTGACATAATAAGATGCTGGATGCGAAAAACCGAGGACAGGGCGTGATGACGCTCATTGGGGGAGGCATATGTCCGCAGTGGACTGAGATAGACTGATGATGATGATGAATAGGAAGTAAAATAGGTAGAGATGTATCTACTGAACGTGATACAGTGAGATGGCTCATGATTGTCGAATACAATGTTATTGCTCAGGTATCAATATAGTGGCACTTCCGTGGAAGTAAGTTCATCAAGTCAATTAAATTAGAGTACTCGGTTGCAAGTATGTGTTGAGGGTACTGGGATATTAGTCATTAAGTGAGCTTATCAACGCGATGTGAGGGTGAATTCCAGAGCGACAACGCGTGCTTAGCGAAGCGGATGCGGTTTAAGGCGTGACTCAGCGGATTCAGTGATTTACATTTGTAGTTATTACATACCAAATTCGTCAGACACTTGCTTATGAGGGAGTCAGAAGTCTCGAAAACCAGTGTGCGCATATAAATATCGTTATTAATAGTACATTTATTATTATTATTATTATATTGTCATGCCAGGTACATAAAGGCGTAGGCAGAGCGCATCGAGATCCAGATATCTCTAACCTTGGAGACTACGCGATTCTTCTATTTTTTTTTTCAAATGCTCAAATATGACAAATATATATGTATTCCGATTAAACATAAAAAAAATATTTGAGTTTATTGCTATTTCTAATTGAAAGTTGTGAATTTGTGTGTTTTCAAGCTATCTTATAGTCTGTTCGTTCGCTCGTACTTTCCCTTCATCTTAACCTTGGCACTATTAACTCACGAGAGAGCGTAGGAGTATCTACGCAGCGCGGTTAATTATCTCCGTAGCGCTCCCGTGTTCAATGAAGCGGAACTTGTTCAAACCCGTTGGAGGCACAGACAGGGACCGGGAATCGTGTAATTTGCTTTAATGCTCTCAATTTTCGCAATTTTGTGACGTCACGTACGTATAGTGAGAATTATCTATTATCATATACCCTCTTATCGTTCCGCTTTTGAACATGGGTATCTTTACAGAACGAGAAAGGTTAGTCATATTTACACAAGCAAATTTAAGCAAAATCACATTGCAGTGTAAGTAATACCGTCAACTGAAATTTAACGGATCATCTATGATAAGTGTGATCGACAGAAATGAAATTATTCTAAAAGGTACCTACCTACTGTATATCATCGCAATTGACAATCGTATTCAATTAGTTTTGTGCTGCCTAGCCATTGTTTAGATGGTTTATCTTCACTATGAAACTGTTTTTAAATAAAAATAATTCTATTTTAATTATTATATACGAGTATACTCGTATACTCGTTGACGTACACCTATAGTGTGACCATGCAAAGAAAGCGCGTCAGGTTAGTAAGTATTGACGTATTTGGCATTTGATGCTTTCATTATATCAATAACAGTATCTGTGAGTAAATTCATTGTAAATTTGATTAACTCTTAAATCGTAATTGACAGTATGGTTTAATCCCCGCAAATCTTAATTGTGATCACATAACTAATTCCAAATGTACATTGGTTAAATAGGACGGCTCCATCCAGTGCGGTTGCTCCTGGCGTGTGTTCAAGTTCTGGGCTATCGCGGAGTGCTTCATAATTTATGTGTCGCGCCATTCTTTATGGGGTGCTGGGTTTCCACTTGAGCTATGTCGGCGTCTGAACATACTCAGGACTTAGGCTTGAATATATCATTCATGGAATCTAATTTTGGTTGTCAACGGATTCACATTCTTTCACTGTAAGGATTTCCCCCGATCTGTTATTCTTTTAAAGCGGTAGCAATTTCTTATAGCTTAGTAACGTTAGCTTATTTCATTACGTCAATTTTCTTGTAAATTGATGTTTTTCCAGCGATTACTGGGATGATACTTTCCCGACCTGACCTGATTAGATACACATACAATATAAAAAAAATAGGTTTAATACAATATACTGCGGGTTATTATGTCAGGCTTAAGGCCTTCCTTTCTTACCACGACAGTCTCTATAAAGACTTCCTTTAGTTACAATAGACTTCACGTATAACCGACATTCTACCGTAAATTATAGGAAAGTAGCAATATTTCTCACGTCAAAGGTTAGTTCTAATTAATGTCTAATGAAAGTCAATGAACAATCTAAATGAACCGGGGTGATACAGAAAGCTGAAATATGTTTCAGCGATGAATTTAATAAAGGAGTAAAATCGCCATGTCACAGCGCGATAACAAATTGCTTTGCACGTCTCCAACTGATGACGCCGCGCCCATAATGATAGTTTTGGTCTTGATGATTGATTTGTTATTTTGATACCATATAACATCACGCCAGGTCTTATATCGGGTAAGTAGAGGGTACCGTGTATCAAATAATGTTACCCACCTAGACCTGACGTACTTATTTAGTCTACATTAATTACCTTTTTTACACATGCACGCCGATTTCGAAGATAGGTGATTCTTAGCCTTGGTGATGGTTGGATTCTTAGCATTCAATCTTATAAGACATTTGTACCTTGTTAGGACTGTTAGGGCTTCAGTTTAAATAATATTTTAAGTTTACTGGTGGTGAACACCCCTATACGGCTGTAATTCAAAATGCTAGTTAAAGTAAGGAAGCAACTTGAATATTTACAGATATCACATAATTATGTTACCCATTAAAATATATTTGTTTCAGGTAACACAAGGAACGCTTAGAAGAAACAAAAATAATTTTGCAGTTCATTAAGAGCACTCAACGCGATCGTTGAGGTACAAAGGAGTAAAATATGTCGTAGATATCCAACCAATTGCCAGCGGAAGAATTATTTCGTTTAGTTCCATATGATCAGTAATATTTCTTGAAAAATTCGGTCTCTTAAGTAGGTTTTCTTATATTTTACTCACTTACACTATTTCTTTTAGACATTAATATAAAATTAGAAGGCATTTAAAAAATAACTTGCTTTCTGTAACTAAGCAAAGTAAAATAGCATTTCATTTGTTGCCATAAAAATGTTTATGGTCTCTTTAACACGTGACTTATGATTTTCACGAAAAATGTCCACGACTTTTCTATAATAACCGCAGAGAGAATGAATTACATTATTTCGTAAACATCTGTGTCGTCTGCCACAGTGCGTCCATTAATCTTTTACAAATGTTTTATTTTATCGCCACTTACTGTAATAACATTCATTTTTATGAAAATGGACGGTTTTATATTCTGAATACATCGATCCGAAGAGTCGTTGTCTACGCACACGTTACCTCGCTATACATTAAACACAAACGTGTCTGAAAATATGTTGACAATTGTAGTTATGAAAAATCCAAGAAATTTAAAGAAAGCGTTCGGGGAGTAGTGTTGTGAAACTATTGTAAAAGTATTGGAAAAGACAACTTTTATTCCGCAAAGGAATTTTCCAAACAGATAAATAAATAGAATTATAAACGTCTGTTGCTAAGTTTGTGGGTCGATAGTACTTTGTCGTACACAGTTCCCTGAAGATTTTCGTGTATACCTAAATAAATTGACGACTAATGGACCTACTGTTATTATAAGTAATAGTTATTCAATATGATACGCATTAATTAAATACTAAAGAAACAGTACCCTTTGAAATATGTTTAGCGAAGCTACTTAAAGACGTCTTTGAATTTCATGATATACTTGTTTTAAATAGTTATAACGGACAGTTACTGATTTCATGTATGATACGATCAAAGAAATCAAAATGATAGATTTGTATAGCACAGAACAGCATATGTACATGCAGAAAAGACATACTCGTTCTTGATACGTATATTCTTGAAAAATATTTACAATATCGCCTATTTATTTTGTATGCATCTTCGGAGACGAAACTTGATCTCTTATTGAAGAAATGTTTATCTGTACTTTGGTTTTCTACTTCCATGCTTTTAATAATGACAGATTCTGAATCTGGCATAGAAACAAAGTTCAAAATGTTGGAAGAGCAATACATTTTTAAAGCTTTAATCTTAGTGGTGTCGATAGACGCTATACTCTATATATACATAATCAATGGTGTTCAGAAATCGGACATAACAATATTACTAAATTAGACATATGTATGTGCCTTGAACAGTGTCTTGGTAAATGTTATGTGAGATCAATAATACATTGCGACCTAAAAATAGATATAGTATTAGTTGAACCTTATACTATTAAGGAAGGTTTGTTTGTTTCGCATACAAATATCATGATAGAAATGGATGGATATAAATATCATGATATAGTGATGATCCTTATATCTGACATATTTGGTAACGAGACAGCCGAAAACGTAAATATCGTTGCAAAAGAAGTAGATGAATTGGATAAAAATGTTACTGATAAAGAAACGGACATAGTCATGGGTGTAATATCTATTGGTCTACATGCAGGTAACATGCAGCTAGTTACCCCTCTTTTGTATGGAAAATTATTGAGTGTAGTTAAAAAAGGGAAACAAAGGTCTTTCTAGGTATGTTTGGTGTATATACGTTTGAAGTTTGTTTGCTTATCTGCATCGTAAATATAATATTTGTCTATTGTACTTGGACAATACAGATTACTAAGAAAAGTTTTCTATAAGCACCATCTCTGTACTAGAGATTTCAGTTTCATTAGGCAAAGTGTTTGCGTTGAAATATCCTTCTTTACGTCTATTATTCTTGTCGTGGATTTGAATGTCATTCCTAGTTAGACTTTGTTTTTTGGCTCGTTTTGTATCCTATCTATCCACAAACAAAAATATTCAGCAAATTGATCGTTTAGAATTACTGTGAAAATGATTTTAAGAATTTGATATCCAATGCCAACAACACTCGATTTTGTGAAGGCTTTCAAACATCTGATTGCTTTATTTCGAGGAATAATTTTATTCTTGATAGTGATCCGCCTAAAACGTTACTCGAGACGGACGATCAAACAAACGTCAACGTTCATATTTGTAAGAAATTATTTCTACAACCTTTACAGGTTCATTGATAATTCTGGGAAAATACCATTTCACGTCGTTAAGGAAAATGTTTTTGTGGTACCATTATGATTTTACTTTCGCACAGGCGATCCCTTGTTAGATGTTGTACAGAAAAGAGGATCATTATTGTATGAAAGTGGAATAGTCAACTTTTGAGAAAAAACAGCGGATTTTAAGACGAAAATTGAAATAAATAAACGACTTGTGCGAAATAAACAAGATTTTGGTTTTTAATTTAGCCATTTTATGTTGATCTTTTGTATTTACTTCTTGGGAGTGATGTTATCAATTATAACGTTTGTATCCAAGTTACTTCTTAATCATTTTTGTGAAATCTCATTTCGTTTGTAATTCTTTTCCTTAACTGAGTTACTGCCCATTTTCTTGTCGCAAGGTATTCTTACGTAGATGCTCAGAAATATAAAAAAATATGGACACAAACTATTATAATATTGAATATTTGAATCATTTCAAAATTCTTACAAAAGTTAGTGGTACTGTTTTAATATCAGTTGATTACAATATTTTTCCGTTATTTTATAATTGTTTCCAGTGAAATCGAAGTTCGATTAGGTACACTGGAATGTCGATAGTTCCTACAAAATAATTTAAGTAAATAAATGCGTGACCCAAAATCCCATCTTTCATTCACGCCAGAAACTCTAAGCCATAAACCGTCTAAGCCAAGCAAGAAACAAATAAGTACAGGTATAAACAAATACCTACACATTTTCAGGTACATTCATGTAACATTGCATAAAACTATTAAAATAGTAAATAAATGGTAGCGCTCGCTGCCGAGGCGCTGAGGTAATGTATTGGGCTATTTTTAAAAACTTGTAACTGACGTGAGCAAACAACGTTTGTATAAATGCATCTCGGCTCACGTCTGACAAATGCGAGACTTTAACATGTGGATTGTATTTGAAACGTTGAATGTAGGTACATTCATTACTGTAGTTTACTTTTCCCGTACATGAATTATTCAAAATCAAATCTTGTTATTTCGTACCTTTGTACAGGAGTACTTGAAAAGTAATTAATCAATGGGGTAATTTTAAATTTATTTTTTAAATTGAAACTCGACCGTAATCGGCGAGAATCTCAGAGGACTCGACTTCTAGTAATTACATTATTTATGAGAGGAGACCCATATTCCAACAGTGGAATTATAATGGGTCGATTATTATTATTATTATTATTATATTCGTATTTCAATTACTCTTTTTAAAATATCATATTATTCCTTATAAACGTAAACGTAACATCACGCTTGTTGTTCACTAAGATGTAGGCCGAGGAGTGTAGTATACTCCCACATTTCACCAGAATTTTTTACTAGAAAATCCAAGATACAAAACAAAATATATCATATAGTACTCGACCCGGGATTTGTGCCCAGAACTTCTACCAACGAGGTTTTCATTACTACATTCCAATTCCATTGAGCGACATTAATGTAATTCTATATAGTCATTTTTATGAATCAAATATTTATCCTGAATGGAAATCGATCTACAACCGCCCGAGTCAACCGATGCGGTCATTAAACACAGAACATGTACAAAATACACAATATTGCTCTTCGGAACAGCGAAAAGTTCATGCACAGTCTCCTCCAGTGTCGCGTAACAATAATAATATATCATACAGCACATGAAGCGGTAGTGACACGCACATGGTTTGTTAGCAAATAAAAATATTTATATTAGCGCTCTCTTAAACGTTCAAACGTTCGTTTTTTAAAATTCTTTAAAAACTTAAAACACAACTGCCATTACAAATGAACATACATCATCATCATCATCAGCCTATTCCCGTCCACTGCTGGACATAGGCTCCAATGGCATGCCACTGAGCTCGATCTTCAGCTCTTCGCATCCAACCACTCCCAGCCACTTTGCGTATATCGTCACTAATCATACACTACAGTATTTTTAGTACACTAATACTAATAATCATGCTATGCTGAGTGATGGGGAGTGAGAAGTGTCTGAAACCGGCGGGCGTGTTGTAGATTGATGGATGTATTCGTAGAAGTACATCATGTCTGTAAAATTAGCATTATTTAGTATTCTGTGCTTTCTGCCTACCCCGCAAAGGAATTTGCCGTATGATGTAAAAATACAAAAATACATTTATATAATAGATATATGTTCCATGGATATTTACTTCGTCTAGAAGGTTAGGACAGGTTAGACATTTGAAATGGGCAAGTGCACACACAAGTGTGTGTACACTAACAGTCGTACATAGTTACATCAATACATTAAACTAAGAGTATGTAGTTAGTATTATTGCATTATCACAAGTGGCTTGTACAAAGTCGAACAGCGAACGTAGTACATTTTAGTGCTGTCTACTTAAATGTATTGAAGTGATACTTCGAGGGACTTACAGACGAAAATTAGTTTGAACTTTGATCATAAAATTGTTGTAAGGAGTGCGAATTGAAGACTGAAGGTCCACCTTGAACCGAGGGTACACTCTAGACAAATTCTTAGTCCATGACAATTCGACATGTTTATAACATTCCGTTTTACAAAGTACCATCGATATACTATTGAACTTAGATAACAAAGTACATGTGTTTAATTACTCGTACCTTTAATTGTACTCGTAGTATCGCAATTTAACACAACAAAACCTAGTTATTGACTATTGTATACTTAATGATCCTTTTATTTAAATTTTCCCGATCTACATATTATTATGTTTCTCATGCCCATTCGAATAAATTAATAGAGTCAATCAATTAAAGTCATTAAGGTCAACCCCAAAGAACTCCAGTGA
The DNA here is from genome assembly GCA_018246795.1 of Microceris patrobas patrobas. Lineage (NCBI taxonomy): Eukaryota > Metazoa > Arthropoda > Insecta > Lepidoptera > Hesperiidae > Microceris > Microceris patrobas. The sequence continues at coordinate 8,721 of DWFT01000065.1, forward strand.
AGTCATAATTTCATTTACGGTATTGAATTCAATTATTACCGATTATAGTACTTTTTAAAGCTCACGAAAATATTTCTACTCAGAACGAGAGTCAGAAAATATCCTCGTGAACTGAGTTACGGATTTTACCAACAGGTGATATAGGTTTCTCGTTGAAATATTCTGTTATGGAAAAGCAGGTGCTTTCTTTGGTCTAAAGATTTTCAGCTCTACACCTATCCAATTCCCATGAGAGCCATGCGTTTCACAATATGATTTATAGATGTCAATTTTTATTTTGAATAGAAAAAATCACCAAAGTTTTTGCAGTAAAATTGTTATGGTGTGGTAAAATTATTACGTCCAGTCAATTTAATAAGCAATTTTTAGTTCAGACCGATTTATCATTGTTAACATGTGAGAACACTCAAATATGGGAACGACGGCGAAAAAATTTTGACATTTCATGGGTGTATTACATATGTATGCTACATGCCTAGTTTCATATTTCAAAGGCGGAATCTAACTCGAAGTGACGGTATTGTTACTGTTACGGGAATTTTATATTGAACAAAAAGGTGATATTCTTTTAAAAGGGATTTTTACATAGCACTTTTTAAATTTTCAACAGGGGTATAAGTGACGTTACTTGTAAAACGAAGTTTTTCACTGTTTAATAATTACCATCGATTAACCATTACAATAAATGTATTGGGACATCTTCACACACACATCCATGTGGTCAGTTTAAAATTATTAAAAGTTGCCGTTCCAGTCATTTTTTTTATCAAATTCTCATAATAACATAAGGGCATATTATTCGGCTTGAAATACTCGGATTTCTTACGGAATTCCATATAATGGAAGTCATAAATTTGTAAGACACAACCTTTCCTGTGAAATAAGTCGCTCCTTAAACCTAATACGTCAATATCCTTGGTTAATGTGAAAGAGGAAAGCTGGGAGAGAAAAGAGGCTTGAAAAGGATTTGTCATACAATCAAAATTTACGTATTTTCTCTTCGTTCTTTACACAGAAAAAACAAGGAACGCAAGGCTAGGTGCGGAGACTGTAAAAACAATGTGCATATAAGTATATACTAATATTTCATGTACGTAAATATGTAGCTGATTAGCCGTCTGGTTACCATAAGGCTGTCATCCCACGGTACCGCACACCTTGGCGGGGACGGTTGCTACGACGGGGCTTTTGATAGATTTGACGCGCGGATTGATTTTGACCACACCAAAAGGCCAACATGTACATAGTTCACTATACCGAGGTACTGTATCCACAGTATTGTAATGTCTTGTATGCAAAGCGCGGCCTTAAGACAGGGCACAATGTACGTGTGTTAGGTATCGACGGATTTCATACGAGTCAATGCACCGCTAACCGCGGCGGCGCCTCATCGCCTAACAATAGACAGTGTCTACTTTAGAGTTAGTTGAATATGTCATATTGCGATGTCACAAGACATCCGATTATTACAAGACATCCATTTTATTATTTAATCTTACATCTATACATACGTGAGTTATTTCCATTGACATATTATCACTGTAGATACACCAAAATTCGTATTCCAATGGATGTTCAATTTTTCCCACCCTTTTCCATTTCGTTTTGAACCAACGTTATGACGGCTTTTTCATCAGTTTTTATTTTGTAATGGATTGGAAGGCAATTCAGCGGTCGGATTTGATTTAAACGGATGTCGCGTTTAGAAATTTTATTTTCATGAAAACATTTTAAAAACACACGTTCTATACGTAGGCATCCAAGTTGTATATTAAATTTATACTGACATTCTGATTACAACTTTTTAGCAACAGATTCGCATGTTTTCTAAGTGTAGGTCGGCCGACTATAAACTGTAACGGAGAGCTCCTACGTTGTTCCTTGAAGTTTCCTTATGATTTTTTCGGTCACTTTTTCAGAATATTTTTTTTTAACAAAAACACAAATTCTTAAAGCGACAGAGGTCTGCCGCAGTTCGAAAGTAAGAACATTGATAACGATCATTTTGAAATTTAATCAACTAAGTTATATCACTGCTATCATATATGTACATGTATATAATATCACATGCATTTCGTGAAGGCCCGTTTGATTGGTTTAAGGTTCAATTAACAAAAATGAAATCCAATTTCGCTGTTCTGTTCACGCCTGCAATTTTTCAACTGTATCCGTGCACATCGTTCTTTTGAAAATCGAACGTAATCTATATTTTCAATTAAAAATCATGTATGGGGCTACCAATCGTGATATCACAATACGAACAAAACGGTTTTCCAAAAACGCAATATACCAGCATGGTATCCTCACTATTTGTAACTTCGCGTGCTAATAATAGTGTTGAATCTTTCGATACGAACCGTCAAATCCAGTTTTTAGTCTGTTCTTACTGAAAACAAAAGATATGTTTCATTAAATTTATTCAAATTATATAGCACAAATTAACGAGTGACAACTAATAGAAAGGAAATACGATTCTTATAAAACATAAATAGAAAGGAACAAAATGGTGAATAGGTGCTAGGAAAACAAAGAAAACATTAATTCAACTATATAAAGTATAAACAGTGAGAGGAGACCCATATTCCAACAGTGGAATGGGAAATGGGTCGATTATTATTATTTTTTATTTTATTATATAAACAGTGTAATGATTTTAAATGTTTCGAACAAATGTTTAAATACTAAAACGACAGTGCGGTGGAACTAAGCGACAGTGCCCTGGCACATGGCAAAGGCTTTGCCGTCGCCGGCCGCAGTCGTTGATATTGACGGAAGACATAAATACATGATATTCTTTTTCGTTCTTTACTATTTAAAAATCAAAGAATAATTCACTTAAGGTTAAATGAGATATATAAAAGAAGTTATTTTCTGAACGGTTGTTATGTTACAAATTATATTTGCTTAATGCATAAGTAAATATAAAGCTTCGTCTCAAGTTAATATCTTTAAATCATTCCCCCTTTTGTAGTTCCACTGTTGGAGACGTGTTTCTTCTTAGAATGAGATAAGACCATTAGTCTGTCATACGTGTCCAAGTGCGGGTTGACAGACTGATTTCGTAGGATTTAGACAACACAATGAAGAACTTTTAGGTGTACAGGTTCCCTCAGGATGTCTTTGACCGTTGCAGTATGTTGCACTTAATTTTAAAACAGTGATTCACATCGTAGCTGCTATTATTTATGCTAGTTTTTGGACAGTTGTAGTATAGTGTGCAATGGACAATTATAATTAAATCGTATTTTTAAAAACACTGCATCATTTATATAAAATAGATACAATATTTTAATCATATAAATAACCAGGCATACGCTCCAATGTATTTAATACATAACATAACGAGGCGCACATAAACCGTTCCTGTATTTGTGCTGAAATACCTCGCCGGGGGCTGGAGGTAAGCAAAAACAAAGCCTGTAATTAGCTCAGCGTTCAAGGCTGCTTTACAATCAAGGCCGATGAGGTTAAGTAGAGGTATTGCCAAAGATTAAATTTTGTACAGAGGTGCTTGCTAAGTACTTCTTGCGTTTTATATGGTTTAAAATATCGATTGGGGAAAAAGAAAATAATTTACTCAGAAGTAATTACAGTACATATACTTTTCTATTCCCATTATAATTTAATCTTATCATTGCGCCCCTCTTTATCGTTTAACTGTTTAAACGGAGTCTGTTTTCAGAATGATGAAAGTCTTAATTGAACGCGTGAGCCACAAATGGCTCGGCATATTTAAGCGGCAGACGATTTTAAGAACATCATGGATATATTTCAAGACCGTAGATTTCTTTATGCTGTTTTATTATTTTTTGACGATTTTTTAAATAAGGTTAACATGTGTACTTAATATGAAGAAATATTAATATTATAAGATAAGTTGGTATATTTCAGTACTAAATTATCTCTGTGACATAATTACCTTTACATCTGGGAGACATTTAATCTATGTGCCGTTTAAAGGTAAACCTTGCTTTAATTAAATAACTTCGGGCAAAACTCAAACAAACGTGGTTAATGGTGAAAATAAGCGAAGCAAAAAATGTTAAAGTGTAAGCTGATTGTTGGCGCACTGCAAAAATTTACATTTTAATTGCTTACACAATGACGTCAGTTTATTATTATTATTGCAGGTATTGGTAATGTGTAGTTGTCTATATGTGTTCAAAACAAGATATAAAATGTTACTACACTACTACTGTATTAGTGAGCCAGTCTTAAAAACTTTTAACTATTAATTTAAAAATCAGGGCATCGCATACTATTTTGTTGTTCGTAATTTTGTTTCTGGGAATTATTTTATTATTCTTTATTTCACGTTCATGATAATTCATGAATTCGCAGTCGTTAACCAGAATTTTGACTTGCTCTCAGCGTTTCTTGGAAAATAACATTAAAGCTGCAATTAGTGGCTTTTTGAATCAGTGTTTTTGGAGAAAAAGACTTTTTTCAAAATATATTTTGAGTTTTTAGTGATTTGGTGAGTTACATGTTGGAAAATCTAACATTAATAATTTTTTAACGATATAATGTAATTATAATGTTGCCATCGGCATCGACCTTTATATTGTTCCACTGTTAGACACGGATCTCAGACTGAGAAGGACTAGGCCATAAAGTGCCCCACTGGCCAAATGCGGGTTGGTGGAGATATAGTGATCGGGTGACCTTTATTAATAAACATAATATTTATGTATTGTAAGTACATAACTAATCTACAGTGCGATAAATTCACCTGGCCAACAAATTCATCAAGCATCAAGCACGGTATACGAACATGCAGGCCAAGTTTTACAAATTGAGCGTTACGGTGGAAGGCATTCCTTTAGGCGGAGATACTTGCGCTGAGACTGCTCGTAAATCGACGATTCTGGAAGCGTGCCCGCTGTTTCCTTTGCTACTAACTCTTGGGATTTTGCCTCTGTGCATATTGTAGTCTAACTTATAATTCATTCTAAGGGGGTCAGGAGCGGGGTGTTTGTAGCTATTTTCATATATATAGTCTGATCACAGATGACAAAATATATGAAAACCTACTTGATGAAATAAAAGTTTCTTAACTAAAAATTCTCCAGGTCCTCTGATATTTTGTTTCTGATTTATTTATTTTTTACGACCATTTTTACATTTATTTATGACCTATGCCTTTTATAACCACGTGTATCATATTATCGTTATGGCAAGGCAAGGGAAGCGCGCGATAGCCCACATTCGAGGAAGCTGATATCCAGCATTGGATTGATAGGGGCTGTTGATAATGGCCATATTAACGTCTCACATGATGGCACTTAAGACTTTAAGAAATTTTGGAAACAACAAAAAGAGAAGAGACGCTTAAGTCGATTCGTGAAGAGAGCCCCCGTATTCGGTTTGAGAATCCGGAGCACTTAGTGGTAATTGACATCCCGTAACATGACCTTTAATAAAGCTATTCCCTATACGTCGCCCTTGTACCATTTTTACGAACAATCATTAATTTTTCTGTTACATACAAAATATACTTTGAGAAGATTATATCTACGTAAGTAATTTCAGATCAGGTTTAAAGAGCTTTATTCTTATACAAGACATCGTAAGTCACTTATATGAGAACACTATAAATAAATTTTTATTTTATTATTCTACCTAACCTAACATAAGACTTGCATCTTATAGAAAGCCAGGGCAAGAACTCATAACTCAGGAGGATAATTCTGAAAAAAAAGCATTACTGTTTATGAGAAAGCCCCACAAATGGTGACCAGGTGTTGACTTGACTGACATGTGAAAGATTGAAACTTTAGTAGAGGTAAACAGAGAATAGGAAATTATTGAAAATTGTCTTCAGAAGTAGGAACTAGCTGAAGAGGCAAGAAAAAAATTTACGACCGTATCCATGAAATCACGGAAATTGAATCGACGAGGATTACAGAAAAAACAACTTCCGGAGGGTGTAATTTATTGAAATATTGCTCGGATCCGCCGCCATCCGGCCGTTTCGCGACGTCCGGATTTTACTAATGATAAATTGTGATATTACAGGCTGCTTTATTTTAGCTACGCGTTGTATGTTCTTACTATTGCCTGATGGGGTATAGAATAGTCTATCTAGACACGGCTGATTGTCCTGCTCACCGATAGGGCACAGAGTAGATAGTGCGAGTAGCTATATTCTGCGAATCTCAACCTACATTTCCGACCAGCGGAGTACGAGCTTCTCAGGTTTATATCTTGGCCGAGCTACGAGTATGATGATGATGATATACATATATTTCTCATTAAATTCTACGTTTTTAAGAAATAGTATATGTTTTATAAATTTTGTACAGACATATGGATGACTCGGTAGCAAGAGGTCACCGTCGCCCATGGACATGTGTAACTCCAGTTGCCAATGTGTTTCTGGCATTGAAGAAGAGCTCTTTCTTCAAGAAAAGTATGAAATATTCATCATCATCATCATCATCATCAGCCTACTCCCGTCCACTGCTGGACATAGGCCTCTCCAATGGCACGCCACTGAACTCGACCTTCAGCTCTTCGTATCCAACAACTGCCAGCCACTTTGCGTATATCGTCATTCCACCTAGCTGGAGTATTTTTTCTAGAGTATATTTCAATCTAGTATTAATACTCGTACACATAACGCTTAATAACAGTAAAACGAACATCGGTCAGCATCTGCGGCTAAACCCCTAACGGTGGATTCCACCAGCTTCAGGTGATGATGTTATTATGTTAAAAGAAATTATGAAATATAAAGAAGACGACATGCAAAATAGAGCAGTACAGTACTTTAAAAACACAAATATCGAAAAAGCAGAGTGTCTTCTCGCCATTATATTTTTATTAGGCGTAACAAAATAAATTTAAAATGAATTTATAAAGACAATCAATGAACAAATCTATAATATTTGAGTTATATTTACTTATGACTATATAATAAAATATGTCGGAATGTAATGGTGATCATATTATTTTAGGCAGACATAATTTTATTGTAAAGTACTCACGCTGTACGCCGTGAACTGGACCATGAAAGCCAGGCTGATGATCACAATGTTTTTCATAATTCGCCACGTCTCGCTCGGTTTCATCATTATCGCAGCGACGTCCTTCATTGTCACTATTTAAATGTTCTCCACTACTGAATAAATAGTCCCAACAACGAATGTTAAACACTTGCACTTAAGACTTTTCTGAAGAAAACTAGTGAAAAAGAAAACTAATTGAACTGTGGTTTTAAAAAAAAATGTTTATATGACAATAGGACTAGCTAGATACATTACTTTCATTTATTGGCGTTAATCTCAATTTTTAATATTATAAATATAGAAAGGTATATATATAATATAAAATTTTATAACTAAGACT
>DWFT01000066.1:0-16042 GCA_018246795.1 Microceris patrobas patrobas
TAGCCTGGAACAGATCGCTCTGATACCGATAAGGATAAGCCTTTTGTATACCTAGCATTAATATTTTTTTATGTATACACATGTCTATTTATACTGGTGTACTAATAAAGAGTATAAATGAATAAATAATAAATAAATAAATAATCATATTAAATTGTGAACACCTCTAACTCATCTCAGAACTGAGATTCTTCAGTGACTCCATCGCCATGAAATTAGGAAACCAAGTTCGAATAAAAGGTGTTAATATACATACTTACTCGTATCATAGAATTCCAATATTTTCACTGTTTGTGTAAAGAAGTAGCTTCTACTTCAGTAGTATTGCTTATAGTAGTGGTAGTTGTAGTATTACTTTAGGAGACATAAACCAGACACTTGTGTCTACCGCAGTCAAAAATGTTACCTTTTAAAATTTTACGATTTAAAAATAGAACATAATATATGAACCAATTTATTGCTGTTATCTGATCACTGCAGTCCACGGACTTTTATAACCGACATTATGTGGGGATATTATTCTACCTAATGTCATTAAATATATTCTGCCTACCCTTTGATTGCATATAGAAACGCCTTTTATCTGTTTGCCAGAAACGTTTAAAATTTTAATTTAAATGTTTAAATGACTCTGATCATGTAATTAATTCGATTATTGCTATGTAATATTCAAACGTCAATCACAATAAATGTAATATCAATTTTTAAACGGCGCATCGTATCGATGTTAATTCGTTATTTATGATAACAATCGAATTATACTTACATACGTATTGGCCACACTCCCACCCGTATACCGACGACATTAAAGGTTTTAAATTCCCATAGCACGCTGTGTTAGCGACAATCACACCATATCGGATCGTAAACTTTTATCTCTTCATTTCCTTTTATTCTATTTTATTTTACACCTTTGTTCTAACACATTATTATTATAGATACAGAAAAAAACAACACGGCCCTCTGACGCTAGGGTGTCGAGTCAACTTTTAAACCTGGAATAAAAAGTTAAGTGACCATAAAGTTTTTTGTTGTATTATCTGCATTCCGCGTTATCTGTGGTCGGTGGGTGCGATCGAAATTTAAATAAATATGAATAGAAAAACAAACAGCGTATAATTATTTGCACAAAAAGGTTACAGATATCCATTTCTTGCTATTTGTTTATTCCAGAGATTGATCGATACAGATTTCGCTTGTTAAGCTCATTATAGAATCCATGCAGTACAGACACCGCCTAGACATTGTAAATGGAGGTCAATAGTAAAGATTCGCTCACAGTGCAGAATGTTCTTAACACTTGTTAAATGAAGAGAGTAAACGACCATGCACCACCAATTATTTAGGTAAATACAATACAATACAATAAATACGCGTTGGGTTACAATTAAAAATTATTCCTAGCAATTGTGTTTATAGATATGCATGCACATACACGCACGCACATAGTCACATGAGTTTTCATGTATTTTTATGTAAAATTCAAGTACTATTACAAAATTTATTCGTGCTAATAATCACAATAGTCATCGTTAGCTATCTAAAGTGGATGTTTGATGACGTATTAACGAATTAAATGTATCAATCGCCCCAATAGTCACATAATACAGCCGAGCGTCAAATGCATATGGATACCGGAATGGTAATGTAACAAATGTGCTCATGAATATTCAAGGAGGACCACTTACGATATTAATTACGGAAAGATACACGAAACAGCTTATTCGTTAGGTCGCTTGCACACTAATTGAATTGAATTTTGGATAGTTTAGATGTATGTATATGTTTCCAACTACTTTATTAAGCTAATTATTTACGAGTACATAACTACCTCTAATTTTTATTCGCTTGTTGAATAAAAATGGTTGCTGACTACATTTTTATTAGCGGTTTTTTTTTTATCTGCTAGTAGGTAAGTTTGAATATAAATTGTGCCCGGTGTATGGCAATAGGCTTACCACCTATTCCATGGGACTTAAATGTGATAGGTGAAACGTGAGAGTGTACCGCACTTCCTCTGCCTATCCCTTCGGGGATTACAAGTGTGACGTTACGTTTTATAAAATACATATAACAGTATTGAAATAATTAATTAAAAAATGGCGTATGTCCTGGTCGTAATGTAAGGGTGAGTTAAATCAGTATATAGCATATGATAAGGATCATAATTTGGGTTAAAATTTAGAATTATCAATAGATCCCTAGATGCAGAAATGTATCAATAACTGACCTGGATCTCCAGCTGTGGGATTAACAACGATTGGGTAGTAGTAATACTTGCTATTGCTACGATTTATAAAGCTTTCAATACTAAATACAAACAGTAAGGAATTACTACTGTATCTAATCCAACCAGTAAGCAGGACTTCTTAGCTTTGATATGCATACTGAGACATGTCGATTATGCCTATCCTCATTGAGCCAGCGTGGCTAACCATGGCACATCACGTTCTGAGAGGAGACCGGTATCTAAGAGTGAGATGGTAAAATGTTCGACTATTATGATGACGAGGCAGACTAACGTGGCGTGGCATTGAGTAAATTATCAGATACGAGCACATGTTTGCCAATAATCATTAATTGGACTGATCAAAGAGGACTAGGTACTGTTAATCCTATTCACGGCTCTTTCAGATCTAATGGGTCTTCTACAACAGGTAATCGCGTAGTGATGAAATATTTTGTATGATCGTTAGTAAATTATTAAACTTCACAGACTACACAAAGAAATTACATTAATTATACTCGTATATATCAATATCACATATTCTTATAACACAAAATTTGCGATAAACGTTAAGTCTGCCTACTTGCTAGGTTAATATAAAAAAAGATCTGATGGGAGTGTCAGAAGTCTCCACAACCGTAGCACATAGTAGGTATGTATAAATTACTGAATGTAAAATACGCACATCAGATCTATAAAGATAGGGAGGTATTTGACACTCAGTGCTCTCTGTCTAGTACGTTGAGATCATAAAATAAAAGTAACGGAATAATCATTACACAGCTCTAGATTTACGCAATAAAATATAAAGTAACATATAATTAAAGAAAACCAGTGTGAACAATACCCAAGCGGATTTAGACGGGCCATAGACAAACCTAATTATAGACGACTATGTACCACAGATAATAAATGCTAATCGTAATAATTTGTTAAACCAATAACAAGGTATAATGATAGGTTCGGATCAGTTTTTGCCGTCTGCTATACAGCCTTTGAATTATTCATGCCGCCTTGCCGAAACAACAGTTCTTTTGTGGCTGTCTCGATTTCTTTTGATCACTTGTAAACATGTATCTATCTATACGCTAAGATATGTCATTGAATTAAACCACACGGTACGATAATAATTGGAGCAAGTTACATATTGCCTAATATGATTGTATAAATTCTTCATAAATATAACTTGTCGATTTTAGTTTGCGTACTGGTATTATTACAAATGGAAGCGTATGCCAAAATAAAAATAATCCTAGAAGAAATAAGTAGCTTCAGACGTTTTCGCTATTCGTCGCCTATCTGTAGATTTAATATGGCCGGTCTTTCATTACACCGTACATATATAAGATGTACGAATGGCGTTTAATTGATGAAATAATTAAAGCGTTCATAATTCATTCACTCCAGCAATTTTAGATTCTAGAGATCTGTTAAGCTACGTTGAATTTATGAACGGCGTTGGAAGTGTAAACATTCATTTTATTTTATTTTCTTGCCTCGGTGGATGCTTTAGTAACAATATTAAACACCATAAACAATAAAGCTTAGCGAACCTGCTACGAAATATTTAAGACTAATCAAATAAACTAGCCGAATTCACATGATTCCGAGGGAATTTGGAAAATGTAGACGAGCGCGGATAACGGCCGGAGATTATGAAATAACTTTTAAAAAAGAATTCCCATGAGCCGTGGGTATTGGCCACATATTATCAACGCGGCCTAGAGAGACAAGAAAAAAAAAACAATACAATATCGTTCGGAAATTCATCATCAAAGGTTAGAAACGGTGGCGGTCGAATTGAATAAATTAACACTGGATTCGCAGACGACAGCCGAGATAACTAGGAATGTGGTATTACCAAAAACAGATCGGCGATTTTGACGTGAATCACGGATACTTGGAAGTGTTACGCATGCATCTCATCGATCTTCGACACGATTGTTTCTGAGAAATACGCGCCATAGACAACCCCTTTTCGGCGCCATTTATAGTTCAACATTTTTTAATCAGTGGAAGTTTTTTAATAATCTGTTGATAAAAGGCGGGTGTTTTGGAATGTTCTATGCTATTTTTATATATTTCCACCTGCGGCGGTCACCTTCCAGGAATTAATCGCTTACATCTGTCGAAAACGATTTGCATTGTGAGTTTACCTTGTGAAAGATTTGATTTGAGATTCACTTCTTAAATGTGCACTAAATTAGACCAAATCTATTACATACATTGGGCCAGCCGTCACAGATGATGATTCCCTTCCATTGCTTCGGCGATGCACAATAAAGTTTCAGCCAAGGTATCAAAAATTCTTATATAAACTTATTTAATAGAATTCACCTACTTAATGAATAAGTGAATGTTGCCGATAACTCATCGCATATAAAAAAATAATGCCCCAAAAATTTGCACACAACAGTAAAGACCAGTCAAGCTACCCCAAGTCAATTTGTAGCATGTAAAATAAGCTCACGCACAAGAATATTTAAGTGAGTATAACACTATTTGATCTATCGCGAAATAAATCTGAAACTAATTCAGAATAGCGACAAAACATACCACAGTTCGAAACTAGAACAACATTGGGGACACGTCACACGCTCGAGTAAAACGTAAAAGTTGTGTTCGTCAATATTTTTCGATGTAATTGTACAGCAATATATCAGTCGCAGCTAGGCTACAGTAATTGACGTATTTATTGCTGAATAAATAACAGTGGAAGCGCGTAAATTAGAGCTGCAGGACGTCTAATTTAGACCGCTTTTGTCGGTGACCGATTTCAAACGGTTAGTTGTACTTGACATTTAATATTAGACGGAATGCTACACTGGCGGCTGCTTGATATGTGAAACAGGGTGAAGTTTAGTAAATAGTTCGGATGACAGCGATGACGTCATAAACACGGTTGAAATTAGTGCAAGGATATATATTTACACGTATTTGTTTCTTAAAAATGTTAGGTGGGTAAGAATTAAGAATAGGTACTCGGTGCTCTCTGTCTAACCTGTAAGGGTAACCTGATATAGTTATATAACATTAATTTTTATTTTTATTTTGATGTTTGTTCAAAAATTTAATAAATTTCGAAAATCGAATAACACCTCTTTTAATTAAACAAAGTTATGAATGGAACATTGTAATGCAATACTTGCGTATGAAATCCAAGAAATAAACACCTACCGGTTATTTTAACGCAAACTGAGATAAAACCTCCTTATGGTTGATAAAAGTATCTAATTGTAAGTGAATTTGATCTCGGATAGACCGATTGTAACACCTAACGCTAAATCTATGTTTACATATTATATAATTATGTATAGCGAATCCGACCCGTTCTCAATAGGGAATAGAGCAAGAAAATGAAAGTTTTTTTTATTGACACGATTTTTTCTTGTCAGGCCATTTAAATTTTAGAAAGAATATAAATAACTAGAAGTATTTTGCGCAAGAAAATTATTTTGTAAGAAAAAATAAATTTTCGTGACGTATTTTTTAATATGCCTAGTGTTACATCTGCTATATTTATATAAACGAAAATAGTTTTTACAGGTAAATATCAAAATTAGACACTTTTTTAAAATATTTATTCAGGAAAATAAAAATTACAACTTTTAAAATCTTATTTGACTATAATTCACTTTTGAATTTTAATGCCTATAATTTGCATAATCTGTTTTAATTCACATTATCACCTGAATTGATATTATTTTAACAATGCAGCATTTGTGATATTTAAACTTAAAATGTTCAAAAGTGTGCGTTTTAAGATTAAATAAATATCGCTTGCAAAAATGAAAATCTTGAGGACACCTGCACACCTCAGAATTTACGGAAAAAAATCTCTAAAGCGTGTGAAATCCGCCAACCGGCACTTGGCCGCTGTGTCAGACTACGGCGTTTACCTTCTTATTCTTAGCGGAGACCCGTATTCCAACATTGTAATAATAAAATCGAGAGAGAATGTATATCATGAAATATCTAAAGACACGAACCGCTAAAAAGCGATATCTAAAACTTTGAAAACAAAAACCGCTAAGAAGCATTCCTTGTTGAGCGTTCAGTCCAATTTATTGTATGACCGCATTATTACTGACACCTGACAACGTTCGACACGTGCACTTTACTTGAAGAGATTTCGATTTGAATCACACAATAAGGACATCTCTACAAGGATACTGAGCTATGAAACCCATTGTCGATTGTTTTAAAACGCATAAAGATTGACACTGATAGCAGTTAGTGCCGTACGTCATTATATATCGATTATAGATTATTTAAATGTAGAGAAAGCGTATCAGGCTTGTATAGAAATATTTGGCACACATTCATTCTCACTGCCTAGCCGGTAATGGACATATTGTCATGATGAGATAATAAATATATAGTAATAAAAATAATATAAAATTATTCATAATAACATAATAATCATAACTTATCCTTGACAACCTAACCTATCCGTATATGTATAAAACGCTTGACCTGGGAGGTTGGCAATATTTATAGGTCTAGAAACTCCATGTTAACATTATGAGAATCTCATGTATTAGCATGTTGGGGCGAATTAGAATATTCCTGTTAGAAAATGCACGTATACCGTCGGCCGGCTGTGTATTTGAATAGCATGCACGGCAGTATATCTTGCGCTTTCGAAGTATCTTAAATAGACGTATTAATAGGCTGAGATCGTGATGCTGGTTATCACTGAGATTTAAGATTATAAGCGTTAGATTATTTATCGTTTTATTACCGTGCTCATGTTGAAAGTCTGCTCATTTCATATTATGGTCGCCTTAAGTGTTCTGTTTATGTACGATTTAATTGCTGTATGTTAATAAAGTGAGGGGACATGTTTTGGAATTTTCCTTAATGCAGATGAAATGGTGGTTTTTCTTGAGTCTCTTTTCAGTTTATCTGACATTACTATTAATTAATTTGCTAATTTGAATCAGTAATGTATTTATTTTAGGCAGTAATAGCCTAGTGGTTAAGAATTCAGCCTCTCACTCCGGAGGTTCTGGGTTCAAATCCATGGCGCGCACCTCTTTAGAAAAGTACGTTTTAAATTTAAATATCACTTGCTAACGGTGAAGGCAAACATCGTGAGGAAACCTACACATCTTAGAAATTATATAAAACAAAAAAAAAGAATTTCTAAGGTGTGTGAAGTCTGCCAACCCGCACTTGGCCAGCGTGGCAGACAATGGCCTTAACCCTCTTAATATGAGAGGAGACCCGTATTCGAACAGTCGAATTGTAATGGGTTGAAAAAAAAAATGCGGCAACATGCGCATTTTATTTACCTATTAGCTCCACGAGGCCCATGTCCACCAGTGGACCGAGATAGGCTGATGATGTGTATGTACCATATTTTGCGATATTGTGTGTACAGTTTATCGTAAACTGACTAACAATAAATCTAGCCGAAACAGGAAGAGTTTGGGACAATGAAAAAATTAAAAACTTAGTACTTCGGTTTCGCATCTTTTGATACTATATGTCCTGTTACACACACACTCACACTCACACCCAACCCGCACCCGCTCCTGCGCCCGCGCCCGCGCCCGTGCCCGTCAATAAGTAGCACAGAGGAAATATTTATAAAGGCGTCGTCTTTGACATTATGATATTACAGCCTAGACAACGCACAAACTGATTTTTTTATGATTTAAGATTGAATTTCGAACGCTACTGGCCCCTAGTATACAATAAAAACAGTTTGTATTGAACTATAACTCGCAGGTGTAAGGAACAATAAGAATATGTTTACGGCAGCTATAGTTTTTGTACTAAAATATTCTTCATATTTCCCATGACAAAAGTCGCCTCATTAATCGTATTGACTGTCTCATTGGTTGAGTGGTTTGAAGCGTGACTGCCGATCGGGAGGTCCTAGTTTTAAATCTCGGGTCGCGTACCATTGGATGTGTT
The DNA here is from genome assembly GCA_018246795.1 of Microceris patrobas patrobas. Lineage (NCBI taxonomy): Eukaryota > Metazoa > Arthropoda > Insecta > Lepidoptera > Hesperiidae > Microceris > Microceris patrobas. The sequence continues at coordinate 8,153 of DWFT01000066.1, forward strand.
GAGGAATGAAAATACTTCTTGGTTCTTCAACTTGTTTTATTGTTTTTTGGTATCCAATATGTTCGCGGTCGCACCAGCATAAAAAAGGGAAGAAAAAAAGGGGGTTCAAAAAGATGGCGACGACTTGTCAAAAAATGGTTCAGTGTGCCACTTCCAGGTGAACCATAGATTATAAGCGTTAACAGGACGTTTTGACTAAGATGATTAAGAGATTATTGACACAAAAGAGCAACGATCCTGTGCAGTGAGGGGACAGCTCACGAAGAAGAAGAAGTTACGTTTTTATGAGAAAAACCGAATCCACGATTTCCTATACTCTTAAATTTTGAAGAGTAAGATTATTTTAAGGAATTTTTACTGTGTACACAGAATAAATACAAAAGAAGAAAAAAATTAGCTATCAGTTAAGTTTTTCTAAAAAGCGTGTCACACTTTCACCCCGAGCCCGCCGCCGGCAGGTTTTTGCCGCCGCGGAGTTCGTAATTATTATTTTGCTTATCTCACAGTAGACTTGTATATCTCAACAAATGCGTTGTAAAGATTACAATGTATTTACACACAGATAGGTGTCGAGCTGCGCGCGCACCACTCGTCGACCGGTGTCAACTTTACGAGTATAACTGAAAGTCATCTGTAGAGAGTGTTACTATCTAACGCTCTACGCGTGATAACCGACTGCCGTGACTTCAATATCATACTCGTATATACGAGTACATGCTCGTCATTACGTATCTTTTAGTTGCGGACGTTCTCATGGGAATTACTGTCAGTTAATGAACATATTATAGCGTTCATATTACATAGAGTGTTTGCACATTTACCTTAACTTGTCTCTTCATTTAAATACACTGTTTGCACGCTTGTCCTTAGTTTGCTTGCTTATATACACCTATAACAAGGCTGTAAGTAATCAAACCATTAAAGTATACGTACATCACCGATATGACTGAAGGCAGCAGCCAGCAACAGTCCGAAGTTGCCTCCCAAGGATATCGGTATCTGAACTATATACAGGACCTGCGCTGTAGTGGCTCCGGGAAATGTTAATACTAGCAACACTCCAGTGGTCATGACGCTCATGCCCACCAGGGGCAGAATAAGCAGCGGCTTCCTCCGACCGCTGCAGTCACTCCACGGGCCCACGAAGAGGAGCACGATGGAGCAGATAAGGGACCCCACGAAACTACGACTGATGTTTATTTCAGACACGACCATCTGACTGGCTGCCTGGAAAATATGGCAACAATTATAAGTGAAAAGATAGGGGCATATATTAATAAGCGGCCAAATCACCATTCAAGAATTTTTTATACATATGAGTAAGACTATTTTTGCCGCAATTTAATGCGTAAAACGCTAAGTTTAAGAGCTTTGTATCAAACACTAATATGTTAGTATCAAATATGGAGTATCAATATGGATGTCGGGTTTATTTCAGTTGGTTGGAGAATCAAACAACTACACATATACCTACTTACAACTAGCACCTACTTGGTTTGTTGTTATTACTCGGCATAACCTCTGCATGTACGTACTCGTATATGAGAATACGTGTCGGTGTTGCATCACCAGCTCTGTTTCTCGACGCCGACATCATTCATTACACATCGATACTAACCGTATTAGGTAGTCATGTATGTACACACTAATAGCAACTTAAGCTACTACTTCACTAAATACGCGCAAATCTACACTGAACGTAGTAACAACTAGTACTGGTGAAAGTATTCGATAGTCGTGTAAATATAGCTGTTCAATTGGTAATGAACACGAACTAGTGAGTCACAGAGAACGGGCACCCAATCCACATAATGAAGGCGCTGAATGGACGTCTGGGCAAATTAGGAATTAGGACTTAATTTTAGGGCTATTGTACCTGCGCAACCACCGTATTTCTTATTAAACATCATACAATTGATGACGATTTAATATGTAGAAACATATAAATTATTTATTTGTCTAAGCCATTTGATCCGCTCAAATAAAGTATTGCTTGCTGAAAGTTCTGTTCTATCAAATACCTTTTGATACGGAAACTAACTTAGTATATGACTTCAAGTAAGCTGCGCTTACACTGATGAATCAATACATACTTAGTATATGTTTAAATGTCTTACCTCAGCAATCCTAAATTCTTCCCCTACGCCTCGGGAACATATTTCTGGAGGGTTGTTTAAATCTACCATGCACGCAGTTCGCAGGTAAAGATTCTGTAGAGAGGTCTGTCCAAGGTTGATGGCCAGCATGGCCCCCACGAGGGCCGGCTCCAGTACAAACCGCCATTTGTGCTTAGGTGCGGGTTCTGCACTAGTCTGGTCTGTATTGGATACTGTGGTAGGACTGGAATTCGAAATGTTCATCACAATATTATTTCACCTATAAGCACCTATTGATTTTATATTATTATGATTACAACAAAAGTTTGTGGCTTTTTCTTTCTGCTACTTTATATGAAATGTGTTATAAAACTAACGTTAATAATACATACGTTAACGTACATAACGTTAATACGTACGGTGTTCAGAAAGATTCGAACATACGAGCAACAATATATTGTCATTAAAAAATATGTAACGGAAACAAACCTTAATTTTTCTAATTCTTGAAAATCTGTGCCTTCACCCATAGTGCAACATTAATATTAGTTACTAGATATTATAATAAACTGGGTAGATCACACGCATATCTGAGCCGCGAACTGTCGCGAGGAGCACAAAGTTTGACACGAGAGCGGCCGCGGCCGAGCGGCGTGCGCGCACTATCGCGCTCGCTACACTAGCGCACGATAAGATAGCGCTCCTCTGTTTGCTTATTGAACAATAACATTACCCAAATAGAGAGATGCTAAATTAACTGACGAACATGGCTCGACGTGTATTTGCGGACAGTGTTCCCGATAACATGTCCACACGGCAGGAGCCCTGCAGACACTCGATACTCGACTAGAGATTAGCCGGACAATTTGATCCGATTATATCAATTGGCAGTGACAGTGGGTGCCGATCCAGCGTTGCATGGACATTTCACGTATTCATTGTCCAAATGACGATGAAATGCTCATTGTTACAATTTAGCTAACAGTACTAGTGTTGACACACGGTCTCCGACAGGATCTACGATAGGGTATTTTTGTAATTACGGGTGCAGAAATGAATTACGAATTTCGTAAACTTTGGCTCCACTTCAACAAGAGGTGTTATGTGTGATATCCATGTTCACATTCAGTCCGCAGCTTGCTACTGGACTACGGGAAATATTTACAGCTTCATAAACGCCTTGTCTTGTAAGATTTGGTAAACAATTCAAGAGTAAATGAAGTCATTTTTAATGCCGCCTTCCTTATTTTTAATTTCGTTACAGAATAATGTCCTTATCAGAATAATGTCGACTCTCTGCCTACTATGACTTTATACATAAAAGCTCTATTCCGAGGATGCTGAAAGCTCCGAGTGTGGGAAAAACATATTGTAGCAGCGATAAGCAACGAGCCGGTCATTGAAGTAGTGCAGGGCGCCTGAAGCCGATTACAAGCATTATCTTTTCATTAGTCATGTCGCTAGAGGGACCTACGTGATGGACATCACACATGTGTGCGGCGCTTTGGAAACTTCACATTTCATGTATTTTAGAATCGTGGAAAAATTATATTGAACGAATTGATCACGACCGCACGCTGCTTATTCGTAAAGAGTTAGAACATCAATCGTAGTTCGTTGTGTTTAACTAGTAATGCGACCTTGTACGCATTAATTCGTAATTGACGACAGAAGAATTGTTTTACTGTAAGAAATGAGCCTGTCTGATATACGTTGTTGGTAATTAATAAGGCAGGAAGTGCCAGAGTGCGTCGCAGTCAACGGACGACGGTGTGCAGCGGCCGTCGGGTTTGAGTAACGTGTCTGCCTACGTACGAGTACATACAGCTGAGCAATATTTTCACGGGCGCAACTAGAGGCAGCTCTAAAATAAAACAGTTGAGAATGTCGGCGGGCGGGCGACACGCGCCGCGCGAGCGTTGCGTACGTTACGTGAGACAGCGCCGCATCTGGGCTTCATTCACGCGCGTTATTGGACACATAGTGGCCATAAATATTTCGGATTTTATCTTTGATTAAATTATACGTAGCTTTAAATTTGCTATTACCTATTCCAATCCGTTCCTTTGGTTATGAATAGCAACATTTTATACCGTTCTACTAATGTCCGTGCTAATGTGCCCTCTGCGAAGAAACAATAAATAAGCAATTACGATTACGAGGCGCTCGCTGTTCTCCAATAATACGCACTGAAGCGCATTAACAACTATCGGTGGACGTTAATTGCTGCTATCTGCTGCTGTAAAACGAGTTCGAGTGCACCTACTTCATGAGCCGTTCCGCGTCGGGTAAAGTAGCTCCTAAAACGTTCGTCCTTATGAAGTTTTTTTTTCACTGAAACTAAATGAATTGTACATTAGTCATACAGAACGTCTTTAATTCAGTTGCTATCAAATATTCGTGGAAACAGACAGCTTTACTTAAAATTTACAAAATGTAATTAAGTGTTGAAAGTGAACGCAACAGTGACGGATTTGCCCCTGAGTGTAGTCTCAATCAGGCGGCTCCGCATTATCCTCGAGTATATCTCGATCATTTACAAGGTACCCTGTTTATTTATTCTTTGTCTTGAGGCCAGATTACATTAATCGCAAAAAATAGTTTTGCGCTTATTCATGTAATTTGATGTTTCTGCTTAAAGCGGACTGACAAAGTATCCTTCACGTATTTGCCCAATATTGGATAGGCCCATAACTAAATAGTGTAAGCCGCTTGTATTAAGATAACAATAAGTAAATGGCGCGCCGACAATGACTATAATTAGCTGATAATTACTAAATTGCCCTGAGATACTGCACACCGGATTTTTTAAAACCTGTATAATCATATAACATGCAAGTAACATTCATTTTAACTGAATCGCTAGCGCTGAAGATGTTTGCCACAAATGTTCGCTATGATCCTAATCATTAAAATTCCTCCACAGTGATGTAACTCTTTCGCCAGAGAACGTGAACAAGTGATAATTAAATACACTAAGCGTCAAGTAAACTATTCAGTGTAGGCGTATGTATGTCGGTAGTAGGTAAGCTTCACATTCGCTTATAATACTGTTGTTACTTGCAACTAAATTCGGCTTTTGTGGTAGACGAGTTACTAGCGGCACGCAGTCAACCGATACACATTACCACAGCGATTTCGGATTCCTCGATGCGCTGCCGGCTTTGACCAGCGATTCTTTTAATTTAGCCACAGTGCGTATATGTTAAGAAGTACGATAGAGTATTTGACAGAACGATACGAGAACATACTACGAGTAGGTTTGGAAATGTGGTCTTCCATGTGCAATCCCCGTGGGGGCGTGCGGCGTCATATGGTATCAGAGTGACGTGTACATCATTATCATTGAATTATAAAGACTCCATACTGGGCAAGTAGGCGACCTTCGGAGCCATATCGCAGCGCGAAGTGTGCCAACAAATTATATATTACAATAATAATTAGTATATTCCTTGGAACAGCAGTATTTTTTTGAATAGTAACAAAGTGTAAAGAAACCAATTGTGTATTTTCAAATGTAACCGCAGCGATAAAGCGTATAAGTTTCGTTATTTTCTCTCTCCGCTGCAACTCGTCGCTATCTAAACACTGAGTTCAACTCCCCACACCCAAAGCCTACACTTATGTTATTTTCAGACGTTACCAACAATCTCTTATTCGAAAACTGCAAGCCTTCGAAAAGATGGATTTCAAAAATTAGAAATACAAAGATATAAGTAACAGGTACAGATTGAATGTTAAATAACTGGCGCTACCAAATATAGATCTCGATACCGTGTTAGGTATAAATAACTAACACATAATAATCGTGTAAGTAATTGAACCTATAAGGTAGAGGCACGGACAATAAAGTCGTTATAATACTTTGCAGCAGATATTTCCGTATCAGAGCGGGAAGTGGAGTGCAGTCTTCCGCTCCGCCCCTCAATGACATGACGTCACGATATCGATCCTCTCCGTCGCGTCGTTAACGCGCGCTAAGAACGAGTGCGCTAGTCCAATGCGCACACTTCACAATCATAATAAAAGCTACTTTTGAACTTTGATCGGATGAACATAATATTATGTTAAATTATCTATTGCCGAATACTTCTTTAGTAAATGATCAGCCATAATAAGTTGAAGTAACAAAATTACCCAATCGTCCACCGCTGGCAACACTAAGTAACATCAGCGTACAAGCGCTAGGTACGTATCGCATTTAGTGATTGTTTCGCGTAAGAAAATTAAGGCGCATGCGTGAAAACATGGCTCCGACCTCACTGCAGGGTGGCACAGGCACGGACTGGGGCTCGACAAATCGCTCCGACTTTCTCATTTTATTGAGCGTGTAAATAGTAAATAAATGTTGTACGGCCTCAGTTTAAGCAGTAAGTAGTGTACGGACATTTAGTAGTACACTTACTAGACACGGAAGTGTTATTTAGTTACTTGGTAAATAATTTATCATACTAAATGAGTTACACACGGAGGAGCTAAGTTACGTGTCTTCAGAATTCTGGTAGATACGGACTCCGGGTTCTTTTAGCAATAGGACAAAGTGCGGCTCTGTGCGGTATTTGCATTCGGGTCCGCTCGGGGGTTCTCGTACGATTCCGCGATTCCATTTCCAACCCTCGTCGAGATGCCTTCACGACGTTCCAAAAAATCTTTAGAATATATTCCGGTGTACAGCCGAAACCAAACGAGATCGCAGTGAAAACGATGCGTACATCTGCACACGAGCAAAGTTCGCGAAGTGTTCCATGTTATGGTTTTTGTTCAGTGTGTGTGATACTTGTCTGTTGTGCTTACATTGAGTAGTGGTCGGAGTGAACGTGGCTGAACACCAAGGTAAAGGCGGCTCGACACCGTGGGCCCTGATACCACTGACCTATTTACAACTACTTACATTTCTATTTCAATGCATTGCGATGTTTCCTTTTTGTTATGAATGTTACAGTAAAGGTTACAAGATCCGAATGTTGTCAGTTCGCGTGACGCAGCACCTTATGTAAGAATGCACAAAATAACAACGGGCTTGTTTCAGATTGTCATACGCCATGAAAGACATCGAAGACGACGATGACTGAGAAGGAAGTGAACAGAATGTTGGGTGAGTGTTTATATCCAGACTCATTGGCTACAGCATGAACGTTGCGTAAGAGTACGACACAATTCTAAATATCCGGATCACTTAGAGTCAGAGGCGGGCGGTGCGCCCGAATATTCGGCTGAGACTAGATATATCAACAAGAAGCACATTTTGTTGATAGACTTATACATGAGTAAAATATATGTAAAATTTGCGATGCAGCATAATACCGTGAACAAACCTTTGCATCTGACAGTTCTTCATACTGCTTTGAAGGTATATGTGTTACAGTTTGTTAACACTCGGTTCACATGGCGGGCAGTGGCCTTAAACCTTAATAAAAGTCTTGTTGATGATGTTAAATTAAACGCAACTGAAATATACTCGTACATGCGTAATGTAGCTTGATTCTTCGATTCCTTCGATCCCTCTTTACTCTACACAATGGTGGTTAATGTAAAATTGTACTTATCGAATATAAATATGGCTATGAAATGCGAATCTAATTCATTGTGAGTTCGGATAATCGAGATAGTAGTGGAATCGTTAAAATTACCGAATTGTTATAATGTCACAACACAATTCCAAACGATATTAATATTATTTCATTTGACATACATATAATGCAAAAGGTATGCTTATAACACGAGTTTGTTTCGATAAGCTGTAAAAAGGTTGTATTATTTAGAAAAATCTCATTTCCTTTCGTAAAATTCTATG